>WNGS01131158.1:0-19410 GCA_020271785.1 Procambarus virginalis
AATCTATATATATATAAATATATATATATAATAATATATAATAACTATATATATATATATATATATATATTATATATATATATCTTATATATCTATATATATATATATTATATTAGGGTTACCACCTCTGGTGCAATTGCAGGACCCACATCTCGAAGAAGAAACCAAGAGCATTCAAGAAGATCTTGTTGGATTCTCACTGATACTTAATTCTTTTCTTCTCCTACCACCCTCTATTAATTTTTTGTATGTTTTGTTTTATTTTATTGCAATGCTACAGTTTACAGAGAACACACACACACACACAAATATATAACAATTAAACAATCAGCGTTCGAAGACCTCGTCCAGCTCCTCGGAGGTTGGGTGCGTACCCAGGATACAGCACGCATTTCCCCTCTGCACTGCGACACTGAGGCGCTGGAATAGGAAACTGGCTGCTCGTGGTCTCTAGTTTTCCCAATGAGTTCCTCACCAACCTCCTTTAAAAACTTGAGTGCACATTTACCCCAGGCGCCCAGAGTCTCTGAGCCTATCGGCACGAACCTGTAACAACGTTCTAGGTCTCTGTACTTGTGGATTTTCTGGGTCTCCCTGAAGGTGGCTGCCCCACCTCCCTCCGCTGAGCTGTAACGTAAATAGGTATCAGCCAATGTAGATGCACAGGTGTAATCCCATACGACCTGTTTACCTTCCCTCCATGGCTGCAGGGTGACTCCATCTGGGCGTTTTTGGCTGTTGTCAGGTCTGCACAGCTGGGGTTCCCTTTGTGCTGGACACCCAGCTGTAGCCAAACTTCTCTTGATGATGTCATTGACTGCCTCGTGTCTGGCAATCTTTCCTGTGTCTTACGACAGATGAGACCATGGCTGCCGTATTGGTCTGCCCGTGCCTGGCCGCAAATACACCGGTGCTCGGTGGAGATAGGGGCGGCAAGGCGCAGAGCAACACCAATACTTAGGGCCCGATGATCCAGGCGGGTGCCCAAGGCGGAATTAGGGACTGCCAACAGGAAGTCCCCAGCATGGGGGGCTTGCACAGCTAGGAGACGCGCTCTGTCCTTCTGAGAAGCTACGTCCAGCAATGCTTTGGCGATGTTCTCCACTATGGGGCTATCCCATTTGGCCTGTTTACCGTCGTTTGGACAAGTTGGTCGGGTGTGTGAATTGGCGAGTGTGTCCCACCGACCAGCTCCTTCCACAAATTTGGGATCACGAATCCCAATGGAGTTCCTTAGGTATTCTGGTAGTATTTCCTTCACTAATTCACTTGTAGCACTGGTCGAGGATAAGAATGCCGGCAATGCTAACTGTGTCGCCTTGCGAATACCTATACCCCCGAGTCTAACTGGGAGCGTTGCTTGGTCCCACTGGTCATCTTGCAGGGAGAGGTTTAACACTTTCATAGTTATTGTCTTTAGGAGTGAATCGTATTCCGTTAATTTTGGGCTGTCAAAAGAAGGAGCACACCTGAGGAAATAGGTAAGTCTGGGCAAGGCCAGGCACCTTGTAAGAAGGTACAACGCATCATGAGCATCCAAAGCCCCTATTCGCGCCTCCATCCTCCTCAGGTCTTTAAGCTTTTCTTCGAGGACTACCTCAATGGCGTTCGAGCCCAGAGGTGCCCCTAGCAGCACACTGTCGGTGGGAGCGATCACTTGGGCTCCTGGCAATAGATTTGTACTGCATTTATGATTGGTTGGTTGGACGAGATGATTTCACACTTTGATGGATTTAGTGTAAGGCCTAACTCCTCTCCCCTAGATTTCACTAGCTGAAGATCTCCTAGTAGGGATTCCTGTGTCCCTGCCAGGGTGCCATCGTCCAGGAACCAGATGTTGAATTCGCTGGACAACCTACTTGTGACCTCCTTAGCTGCCATGCAGAAAAGAAAAGGGGCAAGTGGGTCTCCCTGCTGGACACCTGCGGAAACAACTTCATGTTCCCCAAACAACAGTGTCGATTCCCTACTGTACCCTGCTGAAACGAAAGGAAGTAGACAAGGAAAGCTGGTTCGAACTGCTTCCAGTACCACATCCCTTTTTACCTGGTTGAAGGCATTTTTAAAGTCTAATTTAATTAATGCCTTATTTACTGGGAGGTCCTTGATATAGGCTCGTGCTGCATGAGCTGCTGCTTCACAGCCATGGGGGACACCAAAACCTAGTTGATGGGGTCGAAGCATCGTTGCAGCGTCTATGCTGATTTTTCTGACAGCTGCCCTAGCAACAAGGCGCCGAAGTGTGTTGCCCACGGCAATGGGTCTGACTCCACCATCCTTCTTCTTAAGGGCACAAAGGGATGCTCCGAAGAAGAACGGTTTAATTGTATCTGGGATCAACCCGGAGAGACAGTCGTTGACAAACTTCGTGATCTCTGACAGCAGTGTCTCGGCAACTTCGCCGAGAACTGGGTTTGTCATCTCCTTGAGGTGCTGAGGTCTTACTCCAGTGTATCCCCCTGCTGAGCCTGGTGGAAATGACATGATGGCTTTGTATACCTCTGATGCTTGGAGGAATAGAGGTCCCATGTCTGGGGCATTTGTGTCCCGAGCAGTGGGTTCCCATGGTACTCTGGGAGGGTGCTTCTCTCTCAGTGAGTCGGCAGTTGCTGTATCTCTAGGGGCGATTGTTTCTTCACTGGTAAGTAACCTAATTGCCCCTACTGTGTTGCCCTCTTCAATTTTCTTGGTCACTTGTGTTCCAAGCTTAAAATTATCATTGGAACTCTTGGGTCTTCCACGACGGTTTTTGCGTTGAGGAGGGATGGGGATCAAGTTGTCAGCTCTGGGGAAATTATTTATTGCCCTAGTGACTGATGAGGCTAGTGACTTGCCTCCTCTTGCAGGTACGCCTAAGCAAATATTGCCAAACAGGAGCAAATTATGCCATGCTTTGATGGTGGCTGCAGCATTAAGATTTTCAGACCGTTCATTCACTTTCCTTAGAAGGTCTGTATATTTCCCTGCTGCAAATGGGCGCGCAGCTTTAGGAATGTGGGGAAGAGTTCTGGTGGTGGATGCTTTGATGGCCCCCAGGAGGTCATCTGATGACGTGAAGTTTGCTGGGATGTGTGGGGGTGCCGGGGGGCCTGTGGGCCTTCCCTCTCTACAGGTAACGTCCATGAACCCTCACAGCCGTTGTGCAGACGTAGGGTTCCATCGTTTCTAAGGCTGTGAGCTTCCTCACAAACCCCACACCACCTCACCACCTCAACATATATATATATATATATATATATTATATAATATAATATATATATATATATCTATATTATATATATATATATATATATATATATATATATATATATTATATATATATATATATATATATTATATATATATATATATGCAAACAAGCCTGAATGGTCCCCAGGACTAGATACAACTGAAAACTCACACCCCAGAAGTGACTCGAACCCATACTCCCAGGAGCAATGCAACTGGTATGTACAGGGATGCCTTAAACCACTTGACCATCACGACCGGACATAAGGAAGTGATAGCCGAGGCTATATGAACCACTTCCCCGCCGGCACTCGGATGGTAATCTTGGGCATAGCATTTTATCAAATCACCTCATTTTTTGGGGCAACACGTGAGGAACACAATGCAAACAAGCCTGAATGGTCCCCAGGACTAGATACAACTGAAAACTCACACCCCAGAAGTGACTCGAACCCATACTCCCAGGAGCAATGCAACTGGTATGTACAGGGATGCCTTAAACCACTTGACCATCACGACCGGACATAAGGAACATATGTCCTTTCCCTGCTGCGAATGGGCGCGCAGCTTTAGGAATGTGGGGAAGAGTTCTGGTGGTGGATGCTTTGATGGCCCCCAGGAGGGCATAAGGTGTTTAAGGCATCCTGTACATACCAGTTGCATTGCTCCTGGGAGTATGGGTTCGAGTCACTTCTGGGTGTGAGTTTTCAGTTATATATATATATATATATATATATATATATATATATATATATATATATATATATATATATATATTCATATAAAAGTTTGTGAGGGTACCACCTATGGTGCCAATGTGGGGACCCATAGCCTCGGAGAAGAAAATAAAAAGTATTCAGAGGAGACCTTGTGGTTTCTCACTGAACACTAATATTATCTTCTCCTACCATCCCCAATCTTTTGTATGTACACATATATATTTGTTTTATTTGAACTTTGTTACAAAAAAGGAGTTACATATAGGGTATAAAAATGGTTATCATAGGTTTTCGAGTTCCTCCAGCTCCTCAGATGGAGGGCAGGAACCCAGAATGCAGTGCGCATTTCCCCTCTGTATCGCCACGCTGAGGCGCTGGAAAAGAAAGCTGGCAGCTCTAGGGTCCCTTGTTGTTTCAATGAGCCTAGAACCCAGTTCCTTAAAAAAACTGGTAGCACTTTTACCCCAGGCGCCGAGTGTCTCAGAAGCAATGGGGACAAAATTGTAGTGGTGATCCAGTTCTCTGTACTTACGGGATTTGGCTGCTTCCCTGTGGGTGGCAGCGCCACCTGGTTGTGCAACACTGAGGTCAATGTAGGTGTTAGCCAGGGTTGATACGCACGTGTTGTCCCATACCAACTGCTTGCCATTCTTCCAGGGGTTCACTGTGATACCATCCGGGCGACCAATAAGAGCATCAGAGTTACGGGGCGTTAGGTATTGGGGCTCTCTATCAGCTGGGCATCCAGTTGTGGTGAGGCTCCTCTTGATGATGTTGTTAACTTCACTGTGCCTCGAGTGCCAGCCCCCTGTGCTTTGGCAGAGTAGGCCATGGTGGCCGTACCTGTCAGCCACCACCTTTGCCGCAAATACACCTATATCTGGTGTGGATTGGGGCAGCAAGGCGGAGGGCCACAGCAATTCGGAGGGCGTGTGGTGTGAGACGCGTGCTAGTTGCCGACATTGGGGTTGCTAACAGGAAATCCCCTGCATGTGGGGCTGCTACTGCTGTGAGGCGAGCAATGTCGTGTTGTGTTGTTGCAGCACCCAGGCACTCTGCAGCAACCTGGTCTACAATGGGGCCATCCCAGCTGGATTTCTTGTGGGCTTTTGGGGATGGTGGTTGAGGTGATGGGCCTGCACGAGAGGGCCACTCTGTGGCACAGCGTGTAAAATTGGGATCATGTACACCTGCCAGCTGATGTAAGTGGGCAGGTAGAATTTTTTTTTTTTTGGATATATACAAGAGTTGTTACATTCTTGTACAGCCACTATAGGTACGAGTAGGTTTCGGGCAGGTCCCTGGAATACGATCCCCGCCGCGAAGAATCATTGTTACAACCAAGTACTCATTTTACTGTTGAGTTAAACAGAGGCTACAGTTAAGGATTTGCGCCCAGTAAACCCTCCCCGGCCAGGATACGAACCCATGACAAAGCGCTCGCGGAACGCCAGGCGAGTGTCTTACCACTGCACCACGGAGACTTGTGAATTTCCTTCACAAGGTCGTCGGATGCCGATGAGGAGGACAGGAAGGCTGGAACAGCCGTTCGCGAGGCCCTGTTCGCTGTTTGCTGTTCGAACTCCGAGGCCCCCAAGTCTTACGGGAAGAGAGGCTTGTTTCCACTGTAGGTCATCAAGAGAGAGGTTAAGGGCTTTTTCTAGCATTGATTTCAGTAACCGGTCATACTCACTTAGTTTTTGGCTACTGTAAGATGGTGAACACCTCAGAAAGTAGGTTAACCTGGCGAGGGACAGACATCTGGTGATGAGGTAGAGTGCATCATGAGCATCAATATCCTCAATCCTCCCATCCATCCTCTTAAGGTCGGCGATTTTCTTATCTAGGACCTCATCGATGGCTTTCAACCCCAGGGGAGCTCCTAGGAGTGTGCTTTCTTCAGGTTTAGTTTTATGGATGTTTGGCAGACGACCCTCTATTATCTCTACGATGCCCTGGTTGGAACATATTATTTCACATTTAGAAGGGTTCAGGGTGAGGCCTAAAACTGCACCTTGCTCCTGGATTTTTCTGATGTCCTCCAGGAGGGAATCTTGGGAACCAGCTAGGGTACCATCATCCAAGAACCAGATGTTAAGCTCGCTGGACAGGACCTCTGTGACTTGTTTGATGACTAAGCAGAAAAGGAGAGGAGCAAGGGGTCACCATGTTGGACACCTTCTCGCGAGTCAATTTCATGTTCGCCAAATAAGATCCATACTGTAGCATGAATGTACAAAAGGGTAGAGGGAAGGGAAATGACTATGAACCGCACGGAGTACAGCATCCCTCCGCACCAAATTGAAGGCATTTTTGAAATCTAGCTTGATAAGGGCCTTTTCGTCTGTGATGTTGGCGATGAAGGCTCGAGCTGCATGGGCTGCCGCCTCACACCCTTGAGGAATGCCAAACCCGAGCTGTTTTGGCTTCAGCATGATGGCCGCTGCATCACTAACTGTTCTTGCAGCAGCCTTTGCGACGAGACGCCGGAGAGAATTGCCCACAGCTGTTGGTCTGATCCCTCCATCCTTTTTCTTTAGAGCACAGAGAGATGCTCCAAAAAAATAGGTCTTATGGTCTCTGGTGTGTTGCCAGCTAGACATGTGTTGGTGAATCTGGTTAGTTCCACCAAGAGGTTCTTTGCAATGTCACCCAGTGCAGGGATGAGTATTTGCTTGAGGTGGTTGGGTTTTAGTCCTGTGAACCCACCTGCTGATCCTGTTGGGAAGGACATGGCTGCTTTATGGACCACAGATTCAGCCACCCAGAGAGGTTCTGCTCCGGTAGCCCCCACTTGTACAATGTCGTCCTCACGCAGAGCCCTGGGTGGGTGTTTCTCCCTTAGGGCTTGAGCTGTTGCGGCATCTCTGTCGGCAATTGAGTCCTCACTGGTGATGACTCTTATTGCGCCAATAGTGTTTCCTTCTTCTATTTTCTTGGTGACTGATGTTCTGATTTTTGATGTCTCGGATATGGCACTGTTCCTCTTCCCTCCGTGGGTGTTTCTCGCGCGAGTGGGAAGGCGCACCTGGTTGTCCTCCCTGGGAAAATCATTTATAGCTTTGATGACTGAGGCAGCTAAGGTTTTGTCTCTCCTTGCAGGGGTGGCTAGACGTATGTTGCCAAACTGTAGGAGGTTGTGCCATGCTTGGGTCGTTCCAGGAGAGTCGTTGACCTTTCTCAGGAGGGCAGATAATTTGGCTGCTGCATGGGGGCGGGCTGCTTTAGGGATGTGTTGCAAGGTTCTGGCTGATGTTGCTTTGATATCCTCTAATAAATTTTCTGTGGGAATGAAGGTCTGGGAGGTGTTTTGCCTGACGGGCGGTGTGGGCTGTTGATTGGTGTTCTCCCTGGGAGGGCGCCCAGAACCCAAACACCTGGCTCCGTTGTGGTAATGATTGCGCACATTACCGTCACTCGACCGGATATAGCATACCTTGTCACTCGTCTGACATCTGCCTTGTCTACCCCTGCTTGATGGCTCATCTTGGCTTGGAGAAGCCTGGCTGTCTATTGAGAGCTGCGACATTGGCGGACGCTGGGCGGGCGCTGGGCGGGTGCTGGGCGGGAGGGTGGACGGCGGGTGGAGACTGGAGGGTGGGCTGTGGTTGGAGGCTGGGGGGATGATCAGCTGGCCGTGGCACTTGCTACTAAGATGAGTGGTAATACATATACCACCTCTATACAAAGTGTGGGTATACACCCACTACACAATATGTGGGTATACATTGGGTGGGTGGGTGGCGTAGATACACATGGGAGCCTCCCGGGTTCTATGGGCGGGTGGCAAGGTGGCCTCGTGGGTGGGGAGGCGACGTGGTGGGGTGGGGAAGGAGGGGGAGAGCAGGTACTTCCCGGCCTGGGCGCTGGGTGGGGGCGGGGGTCAGGGCGACACTAACACTGGTATAATTTCCCGTATATCACTGCACAATGATGAATGAATCATACACTTGTAATCTGACTCACTGCACGTGTGATGTACTCACAATATGATAGATATGTTGCGCCAATTATCGCTGACAACGTAACTTGTTCAACAAACCTTTCAAAAAAGAAAAAGAAAAACACAAAACACTATTTGGCACACACGTAACCCGCACCTCTCTCTCCTGACCACACAACACCCCTCACTCACTCCCCACCTCCCCTCACTATGGGAGGCCTGCAGGGTCCATCCTGGCCCCTCACTCCAGCCTCCATGACTCCACACTGCCAACCCACCTGTTTTGATAAGTTTTCACATAGATGGTACACCGTAGGCACTTCCGGCCACTCCCACGTCTGCTTGGTGTATTCACGGTGAATATGGTTGAGTCCTGGTACAGTGAGGCCAAGATGTCTCAGGGTAATGGCTGAGAAGGCAGCAGCTCCTCCGCCACACGTCTGTCCCATAGGCCTCTCTCTTTCTTGTAAACATATGTTGGTAAATATGACCGAAAAAGTAATTAATAATTCTAACACAAATTTTCTCAATATTTCTTATGTTTCTTTTTACTGTTGGTGGTAATTGAAAAATCAATTCTCCAAAATTCATTTTAATTTCTAGTCTTACGCTACACTTGAACGCGTTTCGTAATAACTTATTACATTTTCAAAGACTTTAGTTTACACACACACAACTATAACCTGCAAACACTAAACAGAGTTGTACTATGCTAATATTTAAATAGCTTTTGTGTTATATACTCACATATGGGTGAGGTGATATGTTACAACAGTTTTGGATGAGGTGAACAAACTTTCAACACAAGACAGAACATGGTTCAATGGGTATAGATGAAAGGGAAGAATGGAAGTAACTGCAAAGGGCCTATTGGCCCATATTTCCTCTTGATGCTTCTATATTGGTACGGAGTCAAAAAGTGGGTAGAATATATTTTGTATTAATTGGCTGTTGATTGCTAGTGTTGACTTCTTGATGTGTAGTGCCTCGCAGATGTCAAGCCGCCTGCTATCGCTGTATCTATTGATGATTTCTGTGTTGTTTTTAAAACACTTTCGCGCAGCTGGGTCGTAAATATACGACACGTTTTTTTCTATCGGTTCCGCAACCCAGTCGTAAATTTACAACACATTTAAAAATAATTGTATAAAAACAACCCTAAATCCGATTTGCTTGGGGTTTGTTTCAAACTGCGCGCCATGAAATTCCCGTTCTCTCATGTAGGCCGCATGGCACGTCGGCCTACCGGGTCACATGACCAGCCCATTGTTTTGTTGTCACGTGGACTGGCCGCATCGCGCTCCCCTCGCGCGCAAAACTCGCTCGGTTTCAAGCAGTTTTACCCGTTTGTTTGTGTATTTGACCATATAAATTCATTTACAATGGATCCTGCACCAGACCCAAGCGGTGTTACGCCAAAAGGAGCATCTAGTTCATCTGGCAAAGACAAAATAAGTGATATCTACAGGAGGTACACTGGAGTCAAGCTAACTACCACCAAGATTCCTTGCCTCTTGGATGCCTTTTCTGAAGTTGAGTGTGAAGAAGATGATTTTGAGGGTATTGAGCCTGAAGCTGAAGATTTGGTCGATGATTGTGACATGCGGGGACCTGGAGCCCATGGGGCACCAACGACTGAGGAGGATACAGAGGGCCTAACAGAGGAGGAGGGGGCACCCGCACTGCCGCCTCTCACCACAAGGCGCTCACGTGGTGTTTGTAGGCCCAAACCACAGCTAAGGAAACGACCTGTTACTCGTTGTATGAAAAAAAAACCATTGTTGAAAGTGGCAGTGATTCGAGCTTTGATTTATCAAGTGAGGATGAGAGTGAGGAAGATGAGGCAGCCCAGCCTCCAACAAAGCGTACACGTCCGGTACGTACTCGCCAGCCTGGGGCTAGTGTTGGGTGGCTTGAGGACAACATTCCCCCCAGTGTTTGATGATTTTATTGGAACCCCGGGGCTAAGGATTACCAAACCAATGAGTGCGCTTGGATATATTCAACTGTTTTTTACACGTGCATTGATTGAGTTTTTTACCCTTGAAACAAATCTGTATGCCTTACAGATATTCCGGCTGGCGAATGAAAACGTCGATGATATTTGGAAACCAGTGAGAGTGAAAGAAATGGACAGATATTTAGGACTGTCTATATTGATGGGAATAAACAGGCTCCCAACTATGAGGATGTACTGGCAAACAAATAAACCATGCCATGCTAGGTTCTTCAACATGTTTATGTCGAGCAAACGCTTTTAGCACATAGCCCAGTTTTTCCATACGTTCAATAACAATGCGGTGCCCGTGAACAATAAAGACAAATAGATCAAAGTGAGACCAGTGGTGGATTACCTAAAACACCGTTTTCAAGCAGTGTACAACCCAATGAAAGAGTTGTGTTTGGATGAAGGTACAATGGCATGGCGTGGCCGTCTGTCGTTCAAGGTGTACAATCCAAACAAACCGGACAAATGTGGCGTGAAATTATATATGCTGGCTGAATCAAAAAATGGCTACATTTATGGTTTTGACGTGTATGCTGGCATTGGTAAAACGATAATGAAAACAGTTACTGGGTTGATGCGGCCATTAGTGTGCAAACCTCTATATGGATAACTATTACAACTCAGTTACCCATACAGAGAAGTTGCGAGAACTTGGGATCTACACATGTGGAACAATTAGACTATTACGTGGCGCCCCAAAGAACCTGCAACTTATGGCCAAGCCATAAGTTGCAGGTCCTTTGTTATGGCCAAGCCAGTTCTGTAAGTTATGGCCAAGCCATTGGAAAGACAAGCAAATTGTTTCTATGATTACCAACCTCCACAATGCAGACACAGAGAGAGTTCAACGACGGAAACGAGTTCGTAGGCAAGATGGAACAACAGGAGTAAACCAGGTTGTGGTGAACAAACCCAAAGCAATTTGTGACTACAATAAATTCATGAAAGGTGTTGACCACTTTGATCAAATGGTAAAGTATTACCATTTCGCCAGGAAAAGTCACAAGTGGACTAAGAAAATTACTTTTTATTTCCTGCAAATGGCTTTGCAGAATGCATTTCCATTGTACAGGGCTAACACCGATGACAGCAAGAAACTAACACTGCTCCAGTTTCACGAGGAGGCTATTTGGTCCTTACTGAAATGGGACAAGGAAGAGTGGCTTGCAACAACAACATCATCTCCACATTTGGTTCATGCTCAAGACCTCAATGATGACATTGATCCTGTCCATGCTGCCGCCCCGTCAGCACCTGGCCCATCGGGTGTGAGGCGCCCTCTGTTCACGTCGACACCTCGTGCTGAAGCCGAACCTGAATCTGAAGACGATATTTCTGCTACACTGACATTTGAAGACACTGTTGAGAGCGAGGAATCCAACTCAGGTATCCAACCTACACAGAGACCACAGGGACGTAATGCTGAGTCAGAGCATCGTCTGAACTACAAGTTGAAGCCTGAACTTGTGAAACTCCCCAAACGTCGCAGGTGTCACGCGTGTGCAAGGTCGGGTATAAGGAAGGAGACTGGAATAGGATGCAAGACCTGCGATGTTGGACTGTGTGTCATTCCGTGTTACACCAGTTATCACAGGAAAAGGATGTATTGGGTGGTGAAGAAGTAACCACCCGCACCAGCTTCACTCCACCTACGAACATCTGTTGAGCAACTTCATGAATCGGTACCTGAAGGAGGTGGAGTGGAGAGAAAATCCTCAACTTATTTTTCTACAATCGTCTCTCCCTTGGTAATTACACATTATTAGCCTAGGTTGTTGTAGTATTGTAGTCTATTTTCTTAGGAATATTTTGATACCTAAATGACAACTATAGCACGAAAACTGCCGTAAGTATACACGAAAAATCACAAACTATTTTGTAGGTGTGGCGGGCGTCAGTTTGAGTGTCCAAAGCGGGTTACAGGTGTGTGTCTTTCGGGCGTCGGTACAGGTGTGGCTTCCCCAGAAATTTATTTTATAGGCATATGTCTGTGTAGGGAATTATATTCCGAACACTATACAACCCAGAAAAACGATGTGCAACAAGTATAGACTTGAAAAACATGAACACAGTAAAAACTTTTGACGATCACGGGTACGGACAGGCGTAAGATTTTATTCGCCGCAAATATGTTTTACGCTTTGTTGACTAATTCTACCCATGATCTTAGAGAAAAATTTATTGCGAACACATTGCTACAAAATTGAATTACGTAGCTCGAGAATTAATGTCAGGACAGTGAGAAAAGTATAAACTTTCAAAGCGCTGTATGGCAACAGCGTCATCGCTACTGAAATCACGGCTAACACTTCGGCCACTTCCCACACTCGTGCGGGTGACCCACGACCATCATTATACATTTATAGGCATATGTCTGCGTACGGAATTTTATTGCGAGTTCAGTGATATAAAATTTAACGCTGTAGGACTAATGTGGAGCTGACAACAAACAAAAGAGTATGAACATTTTGTTGCTGTTTGGGTGTCACGGCGAGTGATCTACGTTTTTATTTATTTCGTGGTGAGATAGCTAATGCTTTGGTGACATTTTATACATATCATCTGGTAGAGAATTTTATTGCCAACACATTGATACCAAAATGAAATACGTAGCTCGAGAATTGGTATCAGGAGACGAAAAGATTATACACTTTTTGGTGTTTACGCTCTAGAGCCCAAAACACTGCGCGCACAATGCACTATTTTTTTTTACGAGTGCCGGGAGCGCGAAAGCGTATTAAATTAAATTAAATTAATTAACAAACAACACAGAAATCATCGATGATAGCCGCTATCATCCCGATTGTTTCATCCACTTGGGGTGGATCCAGTCCCACTTGGGGACTGTAAGCCCCAAAGAACTCAGTATAGAGGCAAGACAACAACATCTCTTCCCAGGCGATTAACAATGCATAAGCAACAGGGCTCCATTAAGGAACATATAATCTCTTCCAGACCATCTCTACAACCAGACCATCACCAGAGAAGTCTTAACAAACAACACAGAAATCATCGATAGATATAGCGATAGCAGGCAGCTTGACATCTGCGAGGCACTACACATTAAGAAGTCAACACCAGCTAATCAACAGCCAATTAATGCACAACTATATTCTACCCACTTCAAGACTCCGCTCCAATATAGAAGCATCAAGAAATATGGGCCAATAGGCCCTCTGCAGTTAGTTTCATTCTTCCCTTTCATCTATACCTATTGAACCATGTTCTGTCTTGTGTTGAAAGTTTGTTCACCTCATCCAAAACTGTTGTAACATATCACCTCACCCAAATGTGAGTATATAAGACAAAAGCTGTTTAAATATTAGCATAGAAAATCTCTGTTTATTGTTTGCAGGTTATAGTTGTGTGTGTGTAAACTAAATTCTTTGAAAACGTAATAAGTTATTACAAAACGCGTTCAAGTGTCGTGTCAGACTAGAAATTAAAATGAATTTTGGAGAATTGATTTTTTCAGTTACCGTCAACAGTAAAAAGAAACACAAGAAATATTGAGAAAATTCGTGTTAGAATTATTAATCTTACTTTTTCGGTCATATTTAACAATATATGTTTACAAGAAAGACTGCTACCAAAATATACTAATTTATATATATATATATATATATATATATATATATATATATATATATATATATATATATATATATATATATATATATATATATATATATATATATAACTGAAAACTCACACCCCAGAAGTGACTCGAACCCATACTCCCAGGAGCAACGCAACTGGTATGTACAGGGACGCCTTAAGGGGGCATCAGTTCCAAATATGCAAAAAAATATTCAGTAAATGAAAACTAGATCGATTTCAATCAAACTTTTCTGACGAGTTGTATATGAAAAGGGTTTAATCTGCTCCAAGTCTCAGCACCGTAGTATAAATTGGAAGGGAGAAAAAATATTTAATTATGTGTCAAAAATTTCCCAAAATGGTCAAAAATTAACATTAAACACAAGTATCAACTGAAATTATGTCTATGACTCTCAGCTATCACAATAGCATATAATAAAAATGTTTAATAATTATTCTTATCCCGCCAAAAATTTAGTTAAAAAATAAGTAGAATTATTTTCATTTTTTTTCTTATTTGTTTATCGGACGATTTGCATGAAACTTATACACCTGACTGCACGTAATCCTATCTGTAAGACTGCCAATTTTGGAGGAAATTGGTTGATGTCAACCTCAGCCACAGATGGCAGCAGCTTAGACTTTATTTTTTACTTATTTATTTTCAAGTAACATAAACGTTCACATAACTTTCGTTTTTTATTCAATTAACATGAAACTTACACCTTATATGTAGAGTTTAGGTTTCTAGAATCTGATTTCGGGATTTGTTTCTTAAGTCCTTTATTGATTTTATAATAGTAATAAACATGATATATTTTCATAATTTTGAGGGGAACTTTGACTATTTAAATTAGTAAAACTAAACATATTGTGGAACATCTGCTGAAATTTTATCCTTTATTATATGCTAATATGATAGAAGAGTGTCATAGAAATGATTTCATTTGAAACTTGTGGTTGTAGAGTCTTATTGAAAATGTGTAAAAGTCATTAAAAAAATCTCCCTTTCTATTTAGGCTGCTATACTGAAGCTTGGAACAATTGCAGCCCTTTTCATACACAACTAGTCAAAAAAGAATTGTTGACATTGAACAACGTTTAAAAAACTAACTAGTGTCTCATAAGAATAACTGTTTGGTTGTAGTCACCCGGCCATAAGCCAGGTGACTACCATAAGCACAAAATATCATTGACATATCTAAACCAAACTACATTAGCAGGGATAATCCTGGACAAGATTTATGTTTCAAAAACCTCCATATACAAACTGATCAAAACTGGGCAAAGGGCATTGCCCATTGCCATTCCAAATGTTTGTTGACCAGACCACACACTAGAAGATGAAGGGACGACGACGTTTCGGTCAGTCTTGGACCATTTTCAAGTCGATCACAATTGACTTGAGAATGGTCCAGGACGGACCGAAACGTCGTCGTCCCCTCACCTTCTAGTGTGTGGACTGGTCAACATACTTTAGCCACGTTATTGTGACTCATCGTCTGCATTCCAAATGTTTGTTTGAAATTTTTTCCATTGAAACTAAAATATTTTTCTTTCATACACCATTTGATAAGTTCCAACACATTACTGGTCTGCAAGCTCAAATTACATTTGAGCAGTTCCTCACATAGGAATTCTAACAAATTATAACCAGGTACTTTAGTGAATAAAGCAGCTACTTCAAAACTTACAAGTTTAAAATCAAAATTTAAATTTAATGTGGATAGCTTATTAACTAAGTCTACATTGTTTGTTAAGTGTGAGTTGGAAATAGTACCAACTATCTGGGACAAAACTTTGACAAACCACTTAGAGAGTTTATAAGCCGTCGAATCCACTGAACTAAAAATCCGTCTTGCCGGAGTATAAGGTTTAAGTGCAGGCGATGAGTCACAATAACGTGGCTGAAGTATGTTGACCAGACCACACACTAGAAGTTGAAGGGACGACGACGTTTCGGTCCGTCCTGGACCATTCTCAAGTCGCTTGTGATGAGGAGGTAGAGAACGGGTAATAAATAGGCAAGAGAGAGGTGAGGAGGAAAGTAAGGTGTAGAGAATAGTAGTAATAATGAGAACTGCAGAAGGCCTATTGGCCCATACGAGGCAGCTCCCATTATAACCACCGAAGGAAAAGAAATAGGAATAAGAAGAGGAAAGCAAGGGAGCGTAGGAGAAGAGAGAAAGAAAAGGAAAGAGAAAGAAAGATAAATGGAAGGGGTAAGCTTATGTTAAGTCACGTTTGTTAGAAAGATTAGAGCATTTGAGTATGTACTGTGAAAGGGAAGAGTCCACAGCAACAAAGCCAGGACTCATGTTCATGTTGGGTACTTGGTGTATAAGAGCCGATTCTACAAGACGGCGTCTGTGAAGAGTAGAGGCAGGAAAGATTATTTTGGAGGAAGACCAATCAATGGGATGATTAGAATCCCTCACATGGCAGAAGAGAGCATTGTTAGTGTCTGCAGACTTAACACTTCTCTTGTGTTCTTTAAGTCTGTCATTCAGTGTACGGCCAGTTTCGCCAAAGTATTGGAGAGGACAAGATGAACAGGAAATAGAGTAGACACCAGCAGCATTTGAAGCAGGAGGAGCAGTGTGAACTAGATTGCTACGAAGTGTGTTAGTTTGTCGAAAGGCGAGTTTAATGTCAAGAGGACGAAAGGTATTGGTAAAAGTTTTGAGTTCAGATATGAAGGGAAGGCATAGTACAGTGCTACTACTGTTGGAAGCAGGTTTAGGATGAAAGAAATTTCGTTTAGCTTGAGAGTAGGCAGAGTTGATGAAATGCAAAGGATAACCAAGGCGAGAGAATGATTTGTAGATAAAGGAAATTTCAGAATCAAGAAACTGAGGGTCGCTGATGCGTAGAGCGCGGAGGAAGAGAGAGACGAGGACATTTTTCTTAACAGAAGGAGGATGGTAGGAAAAGAAGTGAATGTACATGCCACTATGCATGGGTTTACGGTAGACAGAGAAAGAGAACCCAGACACAGAGCTGTGAACATGAACATCCAGAAAAGGAAGGAGGGAATTAGATTCCCACTCAACTTTGAAATGGATAGAAGGAGCCAGATTGTTAAGAGAGGCGAGGAAAGGCTGGAAAAGATTAAGGTCATGAGGCCATAAAGCAAAAATGTCATCAACATAGCGAAGCCAGAGAGAGGGACGAGTATCAATAGAAGGAAGAAGAACAGTTTCGAAGTATTCCATGTAGAAATTAGCAAGAACAGGGGAGAGAGGGGAACCCATAGCGACACCGAAAGTTTGAGTGTAATATTTACCGTTAAAAGAGAAAGAATTAGATTCAACACAGAGTCTAATGAGATCGAGGAAAACGTCAGTGGGAAGAGGGAGAGGAAGAAGGCCCTCTGACGCCTTCCGTCTAAGGAAAGAGAGAACGTCATCTAGCGGAACATTTGTAAACAGAGAGTCAACATCAAGACTAAGCATCTTACAAGAGGGTTGCAGGCGCAGTCTTTCTATGAAGTCCTGAGAGTGACGAAGGTGGGCAGGGGAAAAAGTGCCAAGGTAAGGCGTCAGGGTTTTAGCGAGCCAGGAGGCAAGAGAATAGCTGACAGAGCCCCGTGAAGAAATGATAGGACGAAGAGGAACACCAGGTTTATGAGTCTTAGGAAGACCATAGAAATAAGGAAGAGAAGGGCAGATGACACGGAAACGTTTAATGAGATCAAAGTCAGGAGGGCAAAGACTAGAGAGCTGTCTTAGTTTGCGGTTAAAGGAAGTTTTGAGGCGATCCAAAGGGTTAGAAGTCAGAGGAGCATAAGTGCGAGAGTCAGAGAGCAAGACATCTGCTTTCCGGAGGTAGTCCTCACGGTCAAGGACAACCACCGAATTGCCTTTGTCAGAAGGAAGGATAAGAATAGAGTTGTTAGATTTTAGGGAGGCAAGGGCAAGCTGGAAACGACGAGGAAGGTGGTGATTTTTAGAAAACAAGCTGTCAAGAACGGGGATGAGGGCCCCTCTAAAGGCAGACAGGTCCGAAAGAGTACTAGAGTTAGAATTGACAAACCTGTCAAAGGAACTAATGAGATCAATGCCACAGCGTGGGCCAGGGGAAGTAGCAAAAGACAGACCAAGACCAAGGAGTTCTTGCTGGTGCTTAGAAAGAGAGTAGGACGAAAGGTTGGTAACACAGTCAGAGAGAGAGTATTTGGCCCAAGGACTGTTGGAGATCAGGCGTTGAAGTTTGTTGTGTAGTGTGGAGGAGTGGTGGGAAGAGGAGACGTGAGCAGTGTCAAATGCAATTGGAAAAATGATATTGCATAGATCACTGGGAAGAGAAGAGGACAGAAAGCGTTGCTGTTGACGAACAGCAAGAAAGGCCTCGTCAACTTGCAGGGAGGTGGCATGAATAAGTTCTTGAAGAAGAAGGCGGGCATGTTCAGGGAAAGGAGATCCCGAAGTGTTGAACTGGAGAAAGTGAGATAAAGAAAGAGGGAGAACTTGCTCAGCAAGACAATCTTTAAGAAACCTGAGCTGGTTCTTTCGACGCTTGGCGGCAAGAAGGGAAGATTCAAAGGCGCGAAAAGGCCGTTTGAAGGAAGGTAGAGCATCGAAGAAATTAAACAGAGTAAGACGCGTACGTGTGGTATCCATATGCAGGCGATGAGTCACAATAACGTGGCTGAAGTATGTTGACCAGACCACACACTAGAAGTTGAAGGGACGACGACGTTTCGGTCCGTCCTGGACCATTCTCAAGTCGCTTGTGATGAGGAGGTAGAGAACGGGTAATAAATAGGCAAGAGAGAGGTGAGGAGGAAAGTAAGGTGTAGAGAATAGTAGTAATAATGAGAACTGCAGAAGGCCTATTGGCCCATACGAGGCAGCTCCCATTATAACCACCGAAGGAAAAGAAATAGGAATAAGAAGAGGAAAGCAAGGGAGCGTAGGAGAAGAGAGAAAGAAAAGGAAAGAGAAAGAAAGATAAATGGAAGGGGTAAGCTTATGTTAAGTCACGTTTGTTAGAAAGATTAGAGCATTTGAGTATGTACTGTGAAAGGGAAGAGTCCACAGCAACAAAGCCAGGACTCATGTTCATGTTGGGTACTTGGTGTATAAGAGCCGATTCTACAGACGGCGTCTGTGAAGAGTAGAGGCAGGAAAGATTATTTTGGAGGAAGACCAATCAATGGGATGATTAGAATCCCTCACATGGCAGAAGAGAGCATTGTTAGTGTCTGCAGACTTAACACTCTTTGTGTCTTTAAGTTGTCATTCAGTGTACGGCCAGTTTCAGCTTGGCCAGAAGTAGAGGACAAGATGAACAGGAAATAGAGTAGACACCAGCAGCATTTGAAGCAGGAGGAGCAGTGTGAACTAGATTGCTACGAAGTGTGTTAGTTTGTCGAAAGGCGAGTTTAATGTCAAGAGGACGAAAGGTATTGGTAAAAGTTTTGAGTTCAGATATGAAGGGAAGGCATAGTACAGTGCTACTAGTTGGAAGCAGGTTTAGGATGAAAGAAATTTCGTTTAGCTTGAGAGTAGGCAGAGTTGATGAAATGCAAAGGATAACCAAGGCGAGAGAATGATTTGTAGATAAAGGAAATTTCAGAATCAAGAAACTGAGGGTCGCTGATGCGTAGAGCGCGGAGGAAGAGAGAGACGAGGACATTTTTCTTAACAGAAGGAGGATGGTAGGAAAAGAAGTGAATGTACATGCCACTATGCATGGGTTTACGGTAGACAGAGAAAGAGAACCCAGACACAGAGCTGTGAACATGAACATCCAGAAAAGGAAGGAGGGAATTAGATTCCCACTCAACTTTGAAATGGATAGAAGGAGCCAGATTGTTAAGAGAGGCGAGGAAAGGCGGGAAAAGATTAAGGTCATGAGGCCATAAAGCAAAAATGTCATCAAACATAGCGAAGCCAGAGAGAGGACGA
>WNGS01131160.1:4373-14413 GCA_020271785.1 Procambarus virginalis
ACCACACACAGTGGAGGCTACCTCATTTCTCTCCCTCCCTCACCAAAATTCCTCCTTCCACAATACTACGCACAATGCTAATTATAACCACAATCCTGGTCACTAATTCCTGTAAATGAATAATTGACCACACGTTTATTTTGAAAAGGAACCTAAGACGTCATTTGAAGATTCCTAGATGGACGAAATAATGCTGTTGTGCTGTGACTAGTGCTGTGAACATCGTGAACAGCATTGAATCACTGATATTTGAACATTGTTCCCAGTCATTATCACACTCAGGCTCTTCAATAATACTATCATGGCTAAATAATACAGATTATATATATATTTTGACATTATTAGGCGATGCTGTGGTCACACGCTGAACAGCAGTGCGGTGCGCTCATACTGCGTGTGCCGGCCTTGGTTGCTCACTCACTACTGAGGCTCCAACACCCGGGAATATGGACCACGATTTTTTTTAAAGATGACGTCTGTTTACAAGAGCCCTGAGGAAGCTGATTTAAATCCCCACGTAGCCGCGGGAGTTTTGAATAGAACCTGAAAAATAAAAATACCCGGAGGCGCGTTGCGCAAACCAGACATGGGCCTGCAGGCGCGTTGCGCAGTTTAAGGGTTAACAGTTGTTTTTTATCCATATATCATAGACTGAAGACAATATACCTTTATATTGTGTTCCATATAAGTTGTATAGTTTCATTTATTTCTGGTGGAATTTTTACAAGATTACTTTTTTTGTATGGTTTGTATGTATTTAATACATCTTCTACTGCTTGGTATTGGTTTGAATATGTTTTTGTTCTGCTGTCTTCTTGTGCTTCTCTTTCCTGTCTCTTTTGTTCTCATCTTCCTTTTATACGTTGGTTACAACAGTCCAATCCCTCTTCTACTGGTAATGCTGTTTCAATACAGTTTTTATGGGTGGCTAAAAGTTATCCCACCCTGGAACTCCAGTTGCAACTTTAGTTGTTTGTCGCATACCACAACGGCAGATATATGAAAAGAATCTCCGTTCATCGTAAATTTCGCCGTCTGTGGCAAAAGCTTCTGAACGTTCAATAGGTGTTGCCTCAACATATTCCAAGATTCTGTTGAGTTTTCTATTTTTTCCTTTTGGGTCTGCTGTATAGATGACGTGTTTGTGTTCTCTGTCAGTTCTAAGTCCGTGGATTGCGTAAACGAATCCTGGCTTTTGTCCTCGTTTTGCTCTTGTTCCCTAAGGTCTTTTTGTGTGGATGATGAATGTTCTGAGTTTTCCCGTCCAGAATGTTGGTCGTGGAGATTCTCGATGTCTTCAAGGGCTTCGTCTGAATCCATATTCTCGTTCATCGTCTGAGCTATTTTCTGTATTTCTTGTATCTCTTTTTCCTCCGCTTGTTGTTTCTGCAATTTCTGGTTGTGCATCATAATTTGCCTTCTTGCTTTTAACTGTTCCTCTGCTTTTAACTCTGCTTTTCACAACTTTCGAAGTAAAGTTTTCTTTTAACTCCTTGCTTATGTCTCCCTTCAGTGTATGTAGGAGAACAGTTTGGACTAGTGGTTCTATGTCAAAGAATGCTGTCTTCCATGTATTCGAGTCCTCTAAATATTTCATCATCACTGCTGTTAAAAATTCCTTCCATTCCGTCCTTTTTGTATGTTGTGAATTCCAGAGGGTCCGGCATAAATTTGTTCATCTCTATCGGGAAAACGTCTTGTATCTGACTTTGTTCTATTATTATGTCCACAACCTGTTGGCGTATTATTCTGCTGGCTATATTGATCAGTTCTATTGTCCAAAGAACTATTTTGTGTTCTCTGTATAATTTGTGAACTCCTATGGTTGGCTATAGGTTTCTTAGGGGCTCTGGTATGTTTTTCAGGGATATATCTTTCAGATTCATAAGGAGTTGATTTAAATTTGTCTCTTTGCTCCACAGTCTTATTTGGTACAATCTTCCTTTGGTCTCTCGCCCATTTTTCATTTTTGTTTCTCTTTTGCCATTTCTATTGCTAATGTTAAATGAGGTGGTTGCTCCATAAACCAATCGTGAACTCATCAGAGGAGCTATCGTCTGGATCACTTTTTTTAGTTTTTTGCTGCTGTTATTTATTTATTTATTTATTTATATACAAGAAGGTACATTGGGTTTGTGAGAATACATAGCATAGTATTTACAATCTTGTAAAGCCACTAGTACGCGCAGCGTTTCGGGCAGGTCCTTAATCTAACAGATAATTTTAAGTAGGTAAATTCTAGCAGAATTAATAAAATGATAACAAATACATTGCAAGAAAAAAAATGAGATGAGAGAGATTAGTAAGTATATTAAAGCACATTGGTATATTAAAGCTCTGATTGATTACATTGACAGCTTGATTGGTAATTTAAACAAGATTAATAGACACCATACAGCAGATTAACAGCACATAAAAGAAGACAGCAATGATCACAATGGTAAAGATGTTCGGATTGGGTACATAAAGATTGGGAGATTGGGTAGCAATAGATACAGTGCAATTTTAAAGCAAAAGGTAAAAAACTATGAAGATGAAATTAGGTACTTTTTAGTATTGTTTTTGAATGACGCAAAAGTTGGACAGCTTTTCAATTCAATAGGGAGTGAGTTCCATAGACTGGGTCCCTTTATTTGCATAGAGTGTTTACACAGATTAAGTTTAACTCTGGGGATATCAAAGAGATATTTATTTCTGGTGTGGTGATAATGGGTCCTATTACATCTGTCCAGGGAGAGTTTCAGAGCAGGATTTGCATTTAAGAACAGGGTTTTGTAAATGTAGTTGACACAAGAGAATTTGTGGAGTGAGATTATGTTTAGCATGTTTAGGGAGTTAAACAAGGGGGCTGAGTGTTGTCTGAAAGCAGAATTTGTTATTATTCTGATAGCAGATTTTTGCTGGGTGATGATGGACTTGAGGTGGTTTGCAGTGGTTGAACCCCATGCACAGATACCATAGTTAAGATAGGGATAGATTAGTGCATAATATAGAGAGATGAGAGCAGAGTTAGGTACATAATATCTGATTTTGGAGAGTATACCAACTGTTTTAGAGACTTTCTTAGTTATGTGTTGTATGTGGGTACTGAAGTTGAGTCTCTTGTCTAGGAATAGGCCAAGAAACTTTCCATCATTTTTATTGCTAATGTTTACATTGTCTATCTGAAGCTGAATTGCATTTGTAGATTTGCTTCCAAATAAGATGTAGTAGGTCTTTTCTATGTTAAGTGTTAGTTTGTTGGTTGACATCCATAAGTGGACTTTTTTTAGTTCATTATTAACAACATTATTTAGTGTATGTGGGTTGGGGTTAGAGTAGATGAGGGTAGTATCATCAGCAAACAAAATAGGTTTCAGAATGTTAGAGACATTAGGCAGATCATTGATGTATATAAGAAATAGGAGAGGTCCCAAGATGCTGCCCTGTGGCACTCCAACGGTTATTGGTAGAGTGGGAGAGGTTATATTATTGATGGCTACACATTGGTGTCTATCACTAAGATAGGATTGGATATAGTCCAGTGCATGGCCTCGGATTCCATAATGATGGAGTTTACGTAAGAGGTAATTGTGATTAACAGTATCAAAGGCCTTTCTCAGGTCAATGAAGAGTCCAATCGGAAACTCATTTTTGTCAAGGGCTGAGTAAATTATATCAAGGAGACTAATAATTGCATCGTTGGTACTCTTTTGGGAGCGGAAGCCAAACTGACAGGGGCTAAGAATGTCGAATTTTACGAGATAGGAGTAGAGCTGTTTGTAGATAATTTTTTCAAATATTTTTGATAGTATGGGTAGGTTTGATATTGGTCTATAATTGTTTATGTCTGCCGGATTACCTCCTTTATGAACTGGCGTTACTCTTGCTTTTTTAAGGATATCAGGGAAGGTATGACACTCAAGGGATTTGTTGAACAGCAGAGCTATAGGTGGCGCAAGGGCATGGGAGGCGCTCTTGTATACAATGGATGGGATTTCACTGATGTTCCCAGCTTTGGTTTTTAGTGAGTGTATGATGGACACAACATCTGTCGGGCTGACTGGTGAAAGGAGAAGAGAGTTTGGATAGCTGCCTGAGAGATATGTGTTGATATGTGTCTGAGTCTGTGGGATTTTACTGGCAAGGTTAGCACCAATCGATGAAAAGAAGCTATTAAATTCATTCGCCATTTCTAAATCAGATGACGGTGTAAGGCCATCCTTAGAGAGTGTTATCTGGTTGTGGGAGTGTTGTTTAGTTCCTAGGATATTAGAGATGGTATTCCATGTGCTTTTCATGTTGCCTTTTGCTTCTTTGAATCTAGTCTCATAATATGAAAGTTTAGCTTTTCTTATGATACTGGTAAGCACTGATGAGTACCTTTTAACTACTTCCTTTGTAACTAGGCCAATCCTAAATTTCTTTTCATATTCATGTTTTTTGTTGATTGATTTAATTATGCCACTTGTGAGCCACGGGTTATTTTTTCTTTTATCAGTTACTTGTTTGGTAAGGAGGGGACAGTGAGTGTTGTAGAGGCTTAGAGTTTTGGAGAGAAAGAGGTTAGTTAATGAGTTTATATCCTGTGTATTATTAAATTCAGATTCCCAGTTAATATTGTGAAGTGCATTAGAGAGATTGCCTAAAGCTGATTCACTGTGTAGCCTGAATGAGAGTTTCTTGGTTTCTGGTGGTGTTGTGTCCATGTTTGCTATGAGGAAGGTAGGATAGTGGTCAGTTGTTCTGTCATAATTACCCCAGATGTAAGGGGAGCTGTTATATTAGTCCATAAGTGATCCAGGGTAGTGGCAGATGTTTGAGTGACTCGGGTGGGCTTGGTGATTGTGGGGATTAGCATACAGGAGTGCATGCTGTTACGGAAATAGTCAACTTGAGGGTTGTTTTGAAGACCCAGGTCAATATTGAAATCACCTCCCAGAATGATGTGATTTTTGTTGAGATTGTTATTTATGATAAGATTCCTTACGTTGTCTGAGAATGAAGCTATGTTGGTATTAGGAAATCTATAGATGGCACCGATAGTCAGGGAGGATTTAAGGGATTTACTGGAGAACTTGGCAAAGGTATATTCACAATAGTCGTCTCTATCACTAATGACACTATTGCAGATGAAGGTATCTTTGTAATATATTGCTGTGCCACCTCCTTTTTTATTAGGCCTGCAGTTATGAATGGCTTTATAACCAGCTAAATTGTAGAGTTGGGTATAGTCATTACTTAGCCAAGTTTCTGTTAAAATGATGAATGATAATTTAGTACCTAGTGCTGTGAGTAGTGCATTTATATCATCAAAATGTTTACCAAGTGACCTAACATTTTGGTTGTAAACTGATAAGCAGGTGCTATTTAGGAGTTTGTTTTTTGCAAGATTTGCTGTGTAATACCTGCAATAATGATGATCAATGTGCTGATTTGTGTGGATATGGGACAGAAGATTTCGATCAGGATCAATATCAGTAAGCATATAGATACAATAATGTCACGATACAATAAGATAAGCAATTACAGGAACAGTTAAATACTAAATCTGCTGTAAATAGAAAGTAATTATAGCAAAACACAACAATAAACGTAGGTACACAAAAAATAGAAACAATTAGAAGTAGAGTAAAGATCCCCGTAGATAGCCAGGAAGGATACAGTAGTTAGGTTAAGAGAGAAAAAATCAGTAGACTGACAAGAATAATATATAGCAAAAATAAAGAGACAAATAATAATCGTAAGTAAAAATAATCTTAAAAATAAATTATTTAATATAGCTTAGTTGTGAACCTATAATTAGTATGAACTTAAGAAAACAAAATGAGCTCAATAATTAATTACAATAAATGATGTATAAATCAAATTACAATTAAATTTAAAAATTAAAAAAAAAATAACAGGGTAAGATTATATTTATGAGCAAGATTTTACTAAGGCACTGAGGTGAATGCTTACATAAATACTAAGTCTGCTATAATTAGAGAAAAATTATAACAAATCACAACAATAAATGCAAGTAAACAAAAGAATTGAAACAATTAGAAGTAGAATAAAGATCACTAGATAGCCATGAAGAATACACAAGTTTGGGGGGGAGAACAAAAAATCAATAGAGACTGTCAAGATGAATATATAAAAATTTGACAAATGATAATTGTAAAGTAAAATAATCTTAAAGATAATTAATTTTATTTAGCTAAGTTTTTAAATTATAATTAGTATGAACTTAATTAAGAGAACAAAATGAGATCAATAATTAATTTCAATAAATGACATAAATCAGTACAATTAAATTTAAAATTGAAAAAGAATAGGGTAAGATTAGATTTAAGAGTAAAATTTTACAATGATACTGAGATAGATGCTTGCAGAAGTGCATGGACACTTGCCTGATGACTTGACTGACTTGACTGTTACTTTTAATTGGTTGGTTCTGTCTTTTCTGTTGTCTTTTGTCTCGTTCTCCCTGCTACTGGTGTTTCTCCGAGCTCCATCTCGTGGTTTCTCGCTGCTGCTTTTAGTAACATAATATATTCGCTTACATGGGCTTTGTGTGAGTTCAAGTTTCTTCTGTCTTTATTGAGTTGTTTGTATGTTTTCGGATTTGTGTCCAGACTGGTTGCCACTCTCCCCCGTTTTCGATCCATGTATCTCAGTATGTTTGCTCTCTGTTCTTTCAGTCTCATTAAGTATTCCTCCTGTTGTCTTATTGTCTGTAATGTTATCTCGTGATGTTGATGGGTTTGCCTGGGTTGTTGAACTTGGGTTTCCCTCTTTCTTTTCCTAAAATGAATTTATATTGTTGTTGATATCAGTTTCTAGGCAGTGAAGGATTTCAGATGTTGGGTGATGTATCGTTTATCATCCGATACTCCAAATTCAAGAATATAAGGTAACCGAAACCAATTACTTACCTCCCTCTTTCTATGTTGCCAGTAGTAATAGGGATAGTTTCTTGGGTCGACATGGCTTGGAATTTGGTCACCCAATTGTATCTGTGCACATTCTTCCCAGTAATTTAGCTTTGGTATGTGGAGTTTTGGCTCGAAATCTGGATGAACGTTGTATAAGGTATCACAGTAGTTATCGATATTCTAAAGTTTGTGTTAGGCTTCTCTATTTCTTGGTATAATTGAGTTTTTAAGTGTTCTATAGATTCGTCTTAATTTGAACTTTCTAAGTCTCAGCTTATTTCTTCTATGTCTGGTGTGTCCGAATTACAGAGGGACATCCTGTGTGTGCCGCCTCTGTGGCGAGACTGAGCGGTGTCCCCCATCCGATATACACCTCCGACACACACCCCATATCCGCTCCAATACACCTTTGTTCCCTTAGCGCCTGAGACGCATGGCCCCTGGGGAAATAGTGCCTTGGGATTTCTCAAGGACTTGGGTTCCAAGCTCATCGACGTCACCAGAGACCCAAGGGCTTGCAGTTTTTGTTTCAGCGCCTCAAGTGTGCGATCCAAGAGGGGAAAATGCCTTGCTGCGCTCCCTCGGTTCCTGGTCCGGAGGAGGAGGAGCTTCAAGAGATAACGGTACCTTTTGGAATTTGTCTTGTATGTTTGGTAACCTTTAAATACACAATAAAGCAGAAAAGAAAAGGATGGGGTGGTGGAAGAAAAGCACACAGAAACTGAAATTGGAGGGGACCTACATTCCCTCCATGCGTTATGTGTGATTTCCCCTCCTTCCCCGAGGCTATGGGGTCCCCCTTCTTCCAGCCAATATATATATATATAAAAAAAATTGTAAAAAAAAACAAAAAAAAAAAAAAAAAAAAAATAATATATTATATATATATATAGATAATATATATATATCTATATATTATATATATATATATAATATATAATATCATAGTCCGGTACCTAGTAGCCAGAACGCACTTGTCAGCCTCTATGCAAAGCCCGGGATTTGTTGCCTAATAGGCCAAGTTTTCATGAATTAATGAGTTTTTCGACTACCTAACTTACCATACCTAACCTCACTAACTTTTTCGGCTACCTAACCTAACCTCACTTTTTCGGCTACCTATACCTAACCTAACCTATAAGATAGGTTAGGGTTAGGTTAGGTAGGGTGGTCTAGGGTTCGGGGCATATATCTACGTTAATTTTAACTGCCAATGAAATAAAAACAAGTTGACCTCATACATAATGAATAGCTAGCTTTATCATTTCATAAGGAAAACATTTGCGGAAAATATAATGTAATTTCAGAGAAAAACTTTTCTTGTTAGGCAAATCGGGCCCCGCATAGTAGGCCAAAAAGTGAGTTCTGGCTACTAGGTACGTACGATTCTAGTTATATATTATATCATTTATATATATATTATATATCGTAGAGAGACAGTAGAGGGTTCCTGTCGCCAAATCATCCAATGAAAACTAAACCTGAAGACCAAGCAACATCCTAGGAGCTCCCCGGGGTGGAAACCCATCGATGAGGTCCTTGATAAGAAATCGCCGACCTTAAGAGGACGGATGGGAAGGATTGAAGACATGGATGCTCATGATGCACTCTACCCCATCACCAGATGCTTGCCTCATTCCCCACGGTTAACCTACTGTTCCTGAGGATTTTCACCAGTCTTACATGTAGTCCAAAGACTTAATGTGAGGTAAGGACCGGTAACTGAGAAATCAACTGCGTAGAAAAAGCCCTGCAACCTCTCGTTTGATGACCTGCAGTGGAAACAAGCCTCTGTTCCCGTGAGACTTGGGGGCGTCGGAGTTCGAGCAGCAACGAAAATTGTTGTTCCATCCTTCCTGTCCTCCTTATCAGCGTCCGATTCGACCTTCGATGAATGGAATAATTCTACCTGGCGCCACTTACACCATCTGGCAGGTGTACATGATCCCAATTTTACCTGCTGTGCCACAGAGTGGGGGGCACTCTCGGCAGGCCCACTCACCCCTCAACCCCACTCATCCCCCAAGCACAAGTCCCACAGTGCAATCCCGGGTGATGGCCTCCAAATGTGTAGACAAAGTGTGCTGGCAGGAGTGCCTGGGTGGTGCATCAACACAGCACGACATCGCCTCACAGCAGTAGCAGTCCCTCATGCAGGGGATTTCCTGTTAGCAACCCCCAATGTCCGGCAACTGGCAACTCGCGTCCTCACACCAGCACACGGCCACTCCCAGAATTGAGTGTCCCCCCTCTCCGCACTCTTGCCTGGCCCTCCAATCCACACCAGAATATAGGTGTAGTTTGCGGCGAGGGTGGGTGGCTGATCAGGTACGCCACCATTGGCTACTCGGTGCAAAAGCACCAGGGAGGATGGCACTCGAGGTCACAGTGAAGTTTAACAGCATACAATCAAGAGGAGCCTCACCACAGCTGAGATGCCCCCTATCCGATTGGAGAGATGCCTCTGTTTACCTAAGACGCCCGTAAACTCTGAGTGCTCTTATTGGTCGCCCGGATGGTAATCACAGTGAACCCCCCTGGAAGAATGGTAAACACTTGGTGTGGGACTACACACGCGTATCAACCCTGGCTAACACCTACATTGACCTCAGTGTTGCACAACCAAATGGCACTGCCACTCACAGGAAAGCAGCCAAATCCCGTAATTATAGAGATCTTGATCACCACTCCAATTTTGCCCCCATTGCTTCTGAGACAACCGGCGCCTGGGGTGTAAAAGTGCTACCAGTTTTTTGATAGGAACGGGGTTCTAGGCTTCATTGAAAGCAACAAGGGACCCTAGAGCTGGCCAGCTTTCTTTTCCAGCGCGCCTGCGTGGCGATACAGAGGGGAAAATGCGCACTGCATCCAGGATCCTGCCCGCCATCTGAGGAGCTGGAGGGAACTCGACAACCTATGAATACCATCTTTGTAAACCTATATGTAACTCCTTTTTTGTAACAACATTCAAATAAAGCAATAGTAATAGATATAGATATATTATATATAGATATATATATATATATATTAGATATAGAAATATAGATAGATCAGATATATATTCTGCGCAATAGGACGCTAAGCGTCGCATCTCAGATGCCATTTGCGCAGAAATATATGCGCAAAACCCACCAAGGACAC
>WNGS01131162.1:0-11370 GCA_020271785.1 Procambarus virginalis
TCTGATTTCCTTATCTGATTTCCATACATAGGGGGATGGGAAGGCACATTCCAATCTACTCAGCTCATCTGATATAATGACAGAAGAATTAGGGATAATATGAGCACAGTCTAGCGATGACGAGTATGGGCAACAATCAGCCTAGGAAGTAAGCGGGCTATGAAAACTGGTAAAAGTTAGGCGCCAGTTAAAGATGGCGTCACTACGACCTACTCAATGCACTGTGTGAGAATGTTGTACAAAATAGGCAGGCTAGGGGAAAGGATGGGGGTCAATGGATTTTTAAAGGACGGAGAACAGCAAACTCTATAGGTAATTACTTGGCTAATGACAACAGCTAAGTATTCTGTATTTGTTGGCATTAAAGGAGCCTTCGAAAAGCACAGGGGATTGCGATCCTGGACGAGCTTGCGTGCATGGGTGTGAAGGGGAGACTCATAAAATGGATTGAAGGCTATCTCATAGGAAGGAAAGCCAAGGTCTGCTTCAACGGAGCAGTCTCAAGAACAATGAGTATGGAACTCGAGACCCCCAAGGAGGAGTCTTAAGCCCCACACTATTTAACATACTTATGAACGCCATTACAAATATTGAATTTACGGATGGAACACAACAATTGGGATATGCATATGATGTCCTAATACAAGCTCCTACCTTGGGTAAATTAAACAGTCCGTTGAACTCCTTGGAAGGAAATGTGTTGAACTCGGTTTCACTCTCTCCACAAACAAGACAAAAGCATTCTCTCATCACAAGCGGGTAGAAAATGAAGAACTACAAATTAATGGAGTAACACTTGAATAGGTTGACCACTATCGGTACCTTGGCGTCACTGTCGGGTCTAACATGGACAAGAAAGAGGAGCTCAACCAACACATAAGAACATGCAAAAGTCGACTCAAGGCACTGAAGGCAATTACCTGGAATGGGCATGGGGCCTCTATTACCGTGCTTAAATGATGTACACAGCTTATGTCTGCTCTGTCATAGACTTTGCTGCGCCAGTTTTTTGTACCTAATCCCAAAGCGATGTGAAAAAAACTTCCAAGAAAGAACACAAAATAAAGCCATGACAATCCACTCTTGGAGTCCCAAGAACTCCAAAATATGTAATCTACGAGAGGAGCTGTCCTTCCCAAGTGTTAAAATCTGAATTCAGGAATTGAATGCTATGCTTGCATTTAAGATAGCCAGAGATCTCCATTACAATGATATTGTCAAGAAAAAACAGAGTTCTGGGCTACTTTTAAAGGGAAAAGGGAGAGGCAAAAAATGGCATCACAGATTAGTCTGCTACCTCGAAGAACTTCACCTGCTTGAGCAAGCCCGCGAGCTCATGTCTGTAGAGTGGTTACCTTCCTGGGTGGATGACCCCATGCAGGATCATTATCAATGAGATGGCAACGAAAAAGTTCAACATGATAGCTCAGGAAATGAGGCACAATTATCTGGGGGAAATCTATAAAGAAGCCGGAAATGAATTAGATCAAATCTTCATTAATGAGTCATCTAACCCTGTCAATGACAGGGCTGGTGAAACGTACAGTGTAATTAAGAATAATGCCTTTCAACGCGGAAATGAAGGAAAAGCCCGTATTGAGAACTATGCCCCTTCAACACAAGCGGAGCTAATATCCATTGTTATGGCATTAAGATTCCTTGAACGAAACACTAACGGTGCAGTGATCTGCACTGCTTCTAAAGCAGAGTTATAAAGCCTTAGAAAAAATCGGGCAGAAAATCCTGCGATAGTCACTGAGATCAAGAGAGCTGTAAGGATACTAACCAATCAGAGAAGAATAGTCAAATTTCTGAGGATCCCCTACCATGTTGGAATCTGTGGAAATGAACGAGCAGACGTGCTGACTGCTGAAGGCGTTGAAGGAGACCACGTTGAATAATTCATACCCAAGACTCCTCCAAATTAGAGGTATCATCAGGCAATATCACCGTGACAAGGTTACTGAGGGAAGGAGAATTGAAGAACAAATCAGTGAAACTGTACGCTGGTACAATGTGGTTGCAGCTGGCAGCCCCTATCATTATGGACGAAGAGGAGGTGGCCGCCGGAGAGAATCAGTAATAGTAAGAATCTGTCTTGGATACCAATATCGTCGGAGATTCGGAATGGAAACAACAGTTGAAAAGAGGAGGTGAGAGTGATTGACACCGCCTAGACCACTACCTGGGTGAGAGTGAACATCTAAGAGTCATTAGAAATATGTGTGTAGAATAATAAACCTCACATTGTTTGAGTTAGGAAAACACAATTTGTCAGATATAGATACTGTTCTGAAAAGATTTCCCCATTTTGCACCCGCAAGATAACGTACGATTTTAAGGATTGTCGAATGTTAATCTTCTTGTTTGATAAGCTGTTCACTTGAGACAGCTAAGCAAGTCCCAGAGTGTCTGGGTACAAATGACAAGATGAACAACCCAGCGGGTTTTCTTTCTATTGGGGAGTGTTGTACATGCTGCTATGGCGGTATGTCCACTCTCAGGATGAGTGACGCTGCCCAATAAACTCGCCCCTCGGGGCAAAATTTAAAAAAGCACTACGTTTGCGGTGAATAGGTGGCTGAGAAACGCCCGGGCGCAGGGTGGACGGGGTGGGGAGGCAGGAGATACAGTGGGCGGTGAGACAGGCGGGTAGGGAAGGGTGGTTGACCGGGCACGGCTCGGCTTGAGATGGGGTCAGGGTGACACTTAAACACTGGCATAATTTTCTTGTATATCACTGCACAATGGTGAATGAATCATATACTTATAATCTGACACCTTGAGCTCGATTAACTCTAAATACGATTGCTAATTTTTTGTGTTTTTCTTTCCGCAAATATATTTCAATAAACATTCGGTGGCACACCTGTGACTCCTCCCCCCCTCGCCTGACCCACACAACAACTCCCCCTCCCCCCCACCTGGTGGTAGGACACGGGATATTACTGATATGGATGCTACCTGACGTAGGCAACCTCACGTCCCTGGAAAACAGGAGAGTAAGGGGAGACATGAAAATCACTTACAAAATTCTCAGGGGAATTGAGAGGGTGGACAAAGACACACTCTTCAGCACGAGTGGAACACGAACACGGGGACACAGGTGGAAACTTAGTACCCAGATGAGCCCCAGAAACGTTAGAAAGATTTTATTCAGTGTCAGAGTAGTTAAATTAATAAATGAAACGCACTAGGAAGTGATGTGGTGGAGGCTGACTCCATACACAGTTGTCAAATATAGGTATGATAGAGTCCAGTAGGCTCAGGAATCAGTACACCAGTTGACTGATGGTTGAGTTGAGAAGCGGGACCAAAGAGGCATAGCTCAACCCCCACTAGCACAACTTGGTGAGTACAACTAGTTGAGCACCTGAGCTGGTCCTGGGCAGAGGCCCGACTCAGTCGATAATGAGATTACTGAACGGCTCCGAAAGCACAGGGATAGGAATCAGTGGTGCCTTAGGTATGGGAGCGTTCGGCATACCTGCCATCTGACACGTGGAGCAGGTATTCACAAAGGTCTTTACGTCACGAGGCATACCTGGCCAGTAGTAGTCTTGTCACAAGGCATGATAAGTCTTGTTGAAGCCATAGTGAGAGAGAGGGCCATGCGCCATGGACCGAAAACCCACTCGGTGGCACAGTGTATAAAATTGGGATCGTGTACGCCTGCCAGCTGATGTAAGTAGGAAGTTAGAATTTCCTTCACACGGTCGTCGGATGACGAGGCGAAGGACAGATAGGCTGGTACAGCGATTTGCGTTGCTGTTCGAATTGACCTCATACATAATGAAATGGGTAGCTTTATCTTTTCATAAGAAAAAATTAGAGAAAATATATTAATTCAGGAAAACTTGGCTTATTAGGCAAATCGGGCCTTGCATAGTAGGCTGAGAAGTGAGTTCTGGCTACTAGGTACGACATATGTATATATATATATATATATATATATATATATATATATATATATATATATATATATATATATATATATATTATATATATATGTTTGATGTGTTTACATATCAAGAAGTCAACACCAGCAATCAACAGCCAATTAATGCACAACTTTATTCTACCCACTTCAAGACTCCGTACTAATATAGACGCATCAAGAGGAAGTATGGGCCAATAGGCCCTTTGCAGTTACTTCCATTCTTATGCTCTCATATATCCATTTACTACCCATTGTTCCGTGTTCTGTCTTGTGTTTATCAAAAGTTTGTTCACCTCATCCAAAATTGTTGCAACATATCACCTCATCCAAATGCGAGTATATAAGACGGATAAGCTGTTTAGTGTTAACCTAGGTAAAACTCTGTTTAGTGTTTTCAGGTTACAGTTGTGTGTGTAAACTAAAGTCTTTGAAAATGTAATAAGTTATTACGAAACGCGTTCAAGAGTCACGTCAGACTAGAAATAAAAATGAATTTTGGAGAATTGATTTTTCAATTACCATCGACAGTAAAAAGAAACATAAGTACTATTGAGAAAATTCGTGTTAGAATTATTTATCATACTTTTTCCGTCATATTTAACAACATATGTTTACAAGAAAAACTGCTACCAAAATATACTACATAATATATCTATATATATATATATATATATATATATATTATATATATATATATATATATATATATATGCAAACAAGCCTGAATGGTCCCCAGGACTAGATACACCTGAAAACTCACACCCAGAAGTGACTCGAAGTATGCTCCTGGGAGCATGGGTTCGAGTCACCTCTGGGGTGTGAGTTTTCAGATATATATATACATATATATATATATATATATATATATATATATATATATATATATATATATATATATATATATATATATATATATATATATATATATATGTCGTACCTAGTAGCCAGAACTCACTTTTTGGCCTACTATGCAAGGCCAGATTTGCCTAATAAGCCAAGTTTTCCTGAATTATTATATTTTCTCTAATTTTTTTCTTATGAAATGATAAAGCTACCCATTTCATTATGTATGAGGTCAATTTTTTTATTGGAGTTAAAATTAACGTAGATATATGACCGAACCTAACCAACCCTACCTAACCTAACCTAACCTATCTTTATAGGTTAGGTTAGGTTAGGTAGCCGAAAAAGTTAGGTTAGGTTAGGTTAGGTAGGTTAGGTAGTCGAAAAACAATTAATTAATGAAAACTTGGCCTATTAGGCAAATCGGGACTTGCATAGTAGGCTAAGAAGTGCGTTCTGGCTACTAGGTACGACATATGTATATATATATATATATATATATATTATATATATTATATATATATATAATATATATATATATATAATATATATATATATATATTAAGGGTACCACCTCTGGTGCAATTGCAGGGACCCCACATCCTCGAAGAAGAAAACAAAGAGCATTCAGAGAAGATCTTGTGGATTCTCACTGAATACTTTATTCTTTTCTTCTCCTACCACCCCTATTATTTTTTTGTATGTTTTGTTTATTTTATTGCAATGCTACAGTTTACAGAGAACACACACACACATACACATAAATATATAATAATTAAACAATCAGCGTTCGAGGACCTCGTCCAGCTCCTCGGAGGTTGGATGCGTACCCAGGATACAGCTGGGTACGTTATATATACAGCTATATATACAGATATATATACTGGGTACTGTGGAGACCGGACGCACCGTGGAGCTCCGGGCTACCTTCATAATTGATCACAAAACAGTGAGGCCAAGCAGGTGAGGCATTGGTCAAGACATATGTGAACATCAGTAGAAGACATCTTCAGCGTTTGAAGTCCCTCCATCATCCCAGTCAACGGTATTTTACAATTTTCTCCGGCTTGCCAAGCTTGAACTCACCAGCAATTTTTTTTTTTTTTTTTTTTTTTTGGAGTAAAGAGGAAGGAGAGGCATAGGTGAAGGGAAGTGTAGAAGTGGGAAGTACAGTGAGAGGTATGAAAGCAGGCGGGCTGTCCGCCTTGCTGACACGATGTGTGGGTGTTGGCAGCTAAGCTAAGCTGGCTCCCTCTTGTCAGGGAGCTGTGAGTGTGTGAGAGGTTCTTCACATGTGTTTCACCATATATGGATGTCTATAGATGAATACTGTGTAGCATTCATATATACACACTCCCTGATGCTTCCACACATGTTGTTCTGTTTAAGGCTCTTTATTTTATTATTATTATTATTTATCGAGTTGTTCATACACATTATTTATCTAGTTGTTCATACACATATTTTTATTTATCGAGTTGTTCACACATACACATATTTGAACTGTTCATATATACACATGTATATCTCATCTGGGGATTATATACTGTGGAGCGGGGTTTTCATCCAGAGAATCGAGGCTCTTGGGCCACCAGCAGTGGGAGCGGGGCGTCTCATCTTGGAGCAATCTTTCAAACATTGGGTCCTCTAACATTTCAATGGTGTTCCACACCCTGATGGCTTGATGCTGCAGTCTGATGTTTAGTGGCTGTATGTTCAGGAGTTCATGGAGCTCCTGGATTGTCTGATTATATGGCGGACGGTGTTTTGCTGCTCTCCTTAGCGCCTTATTTTGTACCGCTTGCATTTTCTGCATGTTAGTTTTCTTTATGGTGTGTAGTGGTACTGGGGGATACTCTAGATGCGGCAGAACTAGAGCCTTATATAGGTGGATCTGAATGTTAGTACTGAGGCTTCGAAATCTTCTCAGTTTTCCTAATGCTGCTTTGGCTTTATTTATTCGGTCCCTTACATGAATTTGTATCCCTGTTCTATTTATCATTAGTCCCAGTATTCTGCCTACCTCCGCATATTGGATCGGATGGTTGTCAAGGATGATGGGGTCCGGGTTTTTTTTCGCAATGTGTATTATCTGAAACTTTTGTTTGTTGGTGCTAATTTTCCATTGCTTCTCAAAGTTGTTTATGAGTTCAATAGCTGCCTTGGTCTTGTCGGCTAGTAGCGGCTTTGATGGTCCAGGTTGGCATATCTATTTGGGTTCACCAGCAACAGTGCCAGTGAGGGAGGCCTACCACCTTAACGGCCGGGGCGGGATGGGGGAGGGCGGGGGCGGAGGGAGGCGCGTGAGGGAAAGTGAACCTTAGAGTAAGGCGTCACTAAGAACACCGGCTCACCGGTCAGGCTGAGGAGGCTGGTAGTGGCCGCATTTCAAACTCCCCTCACCACCAGTACACCACCCCTCCACCTCCCTCGTGGGCTCAGTGAATGATAGTGAACAGTTTGTGTCTGTTTAGTGTATACTTTGCGGCCCCGACATACAAAGTGAATACCATGTATATATAGTGCCATAGTGATATATACATCTCAAAGTGCCAACTCCGATACTCAGTGCCATACACACCACAAAGTGTCAACCCCAGTTTATAGTGTCATACATATAACACAGTGCCAACCCCATATTCTCAGTGTCATACATACCCTGGTGGGCATATATATGAATGTATATTGTGTGTCATGTGTATAGCCCACTCGATACTACGCCTCCCCCCAAACCGACCCCATCCCCCCCCCCCCGCACCTCACTACCTGAGCTGACCCTCGCCCCACCGGCCTCCACACCCAGCCGCGGCCTCCACACCCAGTTGCTGGCTCCACACCCAGTTGCTGGCTCCACACCCAGTTGCTGGCTCCACACCCAGTTGCTGGCTCCACACCCAGTTGCTGGCTCCACACCCAGTTGCTGGCTCCACACCCAGTTGCTGGCTCCACACCCAGTTGCTGGCTCCACACCCAGTTGCTGGCTCCACACCCAGTTGCTGGCTCCACACCCAGTTGCTGGCTCCACACCCAGTTGCTGACTCCACACCCAGTTGCTTTCTCCACACCCAGTTGATGCCTCCACACCCAGTTGACGCCTCCACACCCAGTTGCTGGCAGTTGCTTGGCCATGACCCAGTGTGTTTGCCCCCTCTAAAGGACAATGCACAGTTTAACTCTCCCAACTGAGTTGAAATGGAAGGGGTCCCAGCGGTCGGGCAGGACTCCACAAGCCTTGAGGTGCCAACAACTACTCCTAAAAGAGGTTTTTGTCGAGTATGCAACAAAAACACCGCCATAAACTCCAACGGTGGTGTCATCCGCTTTCATACCTTCAACGAGGTAAGATGCAGTGGTTCCCACCAGCTTCCAAAGGGAAGCAATGGCCAGCTGCCATTGACAGTTAGGGAAGAGACTCCCATTAACCTAATCTCATCTGCAAACCTCACCCAAGCAATCATAGCGACGTCTGCTAGAACATTACCACACATCCCAAAAGCAGCCCGCCCAAATGCAGCAGCCAAACTCTGTAATCTTCTGAAAAGGGTTAATGATGCCCCGGAAAACATTCAAGCGTGGCATAATGTCCTTCTGTTTGGCAATGTATGCCTCACCGTCCCTCCAAGGAGGGACAAATCACTTGCTTCCTCGGTCCAGAGGGCGATAAATGAATACCCAAGGGGGGATAACCTAGTTCGCCTGCCTCTCCGAGCAAAACACACCCACCGCAGAAATGGTAACAACAACATACCGGAAACAAACAAAATCAGAGCACAAATCACCAAGAAAATTGAAGAGGGAAATACCGCAAGTGCTATTAGAGTCCTCACCAGTGACGAGAAAATTGCTCCTCGAAACTCAGCCACAGCGCGGGCCCTGCAAAGCAAGCACCCACCCAGAGCCCGACAAGGCGACAACATCGTTCCGCCATCAGCCGACACCATTTCAGACCCATTAACCGTTGGTGAATCTGAGGTCTACAAAGCAGCCCTTTCTTTTCCACCTGGGTCAGCAGGAGGCTTTACAGGGTTAAAACCTCAACACATCAAGCAAATGTTAAATCCTGCGGTTGGTGATGCTGCACAAGATCTTCTTATGGAACTAACAAGGTTCGTTAACATGTGCCTGGCTGGTGATATACCTGAGGTCATCAGGCCTCTCTTTTTTGGTGCCTCCCTCTGTGCTCTCAAAAAGAAGGACGATGGAATCAGGCCAATCGCTGTTGGCAACACTCTCCGACGCCTGATTGCCAAGGCTGCTACGAGGGTTGTCAGCCAGCAAGCGGCTGAATTGCTGAAACCAATCCAGCTAGGATTTGGAATCCCCCAAGGCTGTGAAGCGGCTGCCCATGCAGCACGAGCATACATCACCAACATTTCTGATGAAAAGGCCCTGCTCAAACTGGACTTTAAGAATGCCTTCAACATGGTCAGAAGAGATGCAGTACTTTGTGCCGTACATCGCCATTTCCGGCCCCTCTACCCGTTCATACTATCGTGCTACAGTGGTGAGTCAAAACTGCTCTTTGGTGAACATGAAATCAGATCATGTGAAGGTGTTCAGCAAGGTGATCCTCTTGCTCCCCTTCTTTTCTGCTTAGTCTTAAAAGAAATCACCGAAAGCTTGTCCAGCGAGTTCAACATCTGGTTTTTGGATGATGGCACTATAGCTGGCACCGTAGACGACCTCTTGGCAGACATCAGGAAAATAAGGGAGCAAGAAGTAAGCCTGGGTCTCGTCCTGAACCCTTCCAAGTGTGAAGTAGTCTCCTCCAACCCAGACATCGTAGCTAGAATAAGGTCTGCCTTGCCTGGAGCCCATGTCATTAGGGCCGAGAACAGCACCCTCCTTGGAGCCCCCTCGGGTCTAACGCCATTGAGGAGATCCTTGACAAGAAAATCGCAGACCTTAGGAGGATGGAAGACAGAATAGGTGACATCGATGCCCACGATGCTTTTTATCTCCTCACCAAATGCCTATCCCTTCCGAGGCTAACCTACTTTCTGAGGTGCGCCCCATCTTACGACAACCGAAAGCTTGAAGAGTATGACCTCTTACTGAAGACCATGCTGGAAAAAGTTGTTAATCTCTCCCTCAACGAGTGCCAGTGGAAACAAGCCACTCTTCCTGTTAGGCTCGGTGGCTTGGGTGTCCGCACCGCCACCCAAATTGCTGTCCCAGCCTTCCTGTCTTCCTCCTCAGCATCAGATGACCTGGTTAAGGAAATTCTACCTGACACCCTCAGTGATGTAGCGGGGATACAGGACCCCCACTACACGGAATGCGACACGAAATGGGGTGCCATGGCAGACCCAGCACTCAGACCAGCCATGCCGAAAGCCAAGAAACAATCCAGTTGGGACAGCCCCATTGCAGACAAAGAAGCCACAGCTTTGCTGGAGGCAGCAACAACCCCCAGTGATCGTGCACGCCTCACAGCTGTGCAGGCTCCCCATGCAGGGGACTTCCTTTTGGCAGTCCCTATGTCTGCGACAGGCACACGTCTTGATCCGCAGGAGCTCCGTATTGCAGTCGCTCTCCGTCTTGCTGCCCCTATCCACACTGTTCATAGGTGTATTTGCGGCGAGGCAGATGCTGACGAATATGGATTGCATGGCCTGCACTGTGGAAAATCTGGTGGTTGGCACACTAGACACGACGAAGTCAACGACATCATTAAAAGAAGCCTTGCCTCTGCCCAGTGTCCAGCGGAGAGAGAGCCCCGCAACCTTCTGAACCGTGACTCTGTTAGCTTTGCCGGCCGACCAGACGGAATCACACTGCGTCCGTGGAAGGGTGGCAGACAGTTGGCATGGGACTATACTTGCGTATCCACCCTGGCAGCCACATACATCAACCTCTCTGCCGGCACAGCAGGAGCCGCGGCGACACACAGAGAAAGAGACAAGTCAGCCAAGTACAGGCAATTAGATCATCGGTACAACTTCGTTCCAATAGGGTCTGAGACCCTAGGCCCATGGGGAGAGAGTGCAAGAAGGTTTCTAAAGGATCTTGGTTCCAAGCTCATTGACACCACAAGAGACCCTAGAGCGGCAAGTTTTCTCTTTCAGCGCCTCAGTGTCGCGATCCAGAGGGGGAATGCTCGCTGCATCCTCGGTTCCTGCCCAACGTCGGAGGAGTTCGAGGAAATCTACAGCCTCTAGGAAGCGAACTATTTTTGTGTCCTCTTAATGTTCATTTTTTGTATACAATCAGATATGTAACTGTATAACCTTGCTTAATAAAGTGTACACCATAAAAAAGGGGGGTGGTAGGAGAAGCGAACACCCTATGTATTCAGAGTTAAATGGCAAGTTTTTCCCTGAATGCTCTGTGTTCCCTTCTCTGAGGCTGTGGGTCCCTATAATTGCACCAGAGGTGGTACCCCCTATATATATATATATATATATATATATATATATATATATATATTATATATATATATATTATATATATATATTATATATATATATATATTATATATATTTGGCTACAGCTGGGTGTCCAGCACCAAAGGGAACCCCATTGTGCAGACCTGACAACAGCCAAAAAACGCCCAGATGGAGTCACCCTGCAGCCATGGAGGGAAG
>WNGS01131180.1:0-10380 GCA_020271785.1 Procambarus virginalis
TGTCTTCCAGTGTCATAAGGTGCATTTCCCGCAGCCTTTCCTCATAACTCATGCCTCTTAGTTCTGGGACTAGTCTAGTAGCATACCTTTGGGCTTTTTCCAGCTTCGTCTTGTGCTTGACAAGGTACGGGCTCCATGCTGGGGCCGCGTACTCCAGGATTGGTCTTACATATGTGGTGTACAAGATTCTGAATGATTCCTTACACAGGTTCCTGAACGCCGTTCTGATGTTAGCCAGCCTCGCATATGCCGCAGACGTTATTCTCTTTATGTGGGCTTCAGGAGACAGGTTTGGTGTGATATCAACTCCTAGATCTTTCTCTCTGTCTGTTTCATTAAGTATTCATCACCTATTCTGTATCCTGTGTCTGGCCTCCTTTTTCCACTGCCTAGTTTCATTACTTTGCATTTACTTGGGTTGAACTTCAACAGCCATTTGTTGGACCATTCACTCAGTCTATCTAGGTCATCTTGTAGCCTCCTACTATCATCCTCTGTTTCAATCCTCCTCATAATTTTTGCATCGTCGGCAAACATTGAGAGGAACGAATCTATACCCTCTGGGAGATCATTTACATATACCAGAAACAGTATAGGTCCAAGGACTGACCCCTGCGGGACTCCACTTGTAACGTCTCGCCAATCTGAGACTTCACCCTCACACAGACTCGTTGTCTCCTGTTGCTTAGGTACTCCTCTATCCACTGGAGTACCTTCCCTTTCACTCCAGCCTGCATCTCCAACTTTCGCACTAGCCTCTTGTGTGGCACTGTATCAAAGGCTTTCTGACAATCCAAAAATATGCAGTCTGCCCACCCTTCTCTTTCTTGCCTTATTTTTGTTGCCTGGTCGTAGAATTCAAGTAACCCTGTGAGGCAGGACCTGCCATCCCTGAACCCATGTTGATGCTGTGTTACAAAGTTCCTTCGCTCCAGATGCTCCACTAGTTTTTTTCGCACAATCTTCTCCATCAGCTTGCATGGTATGCAGGTTAGGGACACTGGTCTGTAGTTCAGTGCCTCCTGTCTATCCCCTTTCTTGTATATCGGGACTACGTTAGCTGCTTTCCAAATATCTGGCAGTTCCCCTGTTGCCAGTGATTTGTTATACACTATGGAGAGTGGTAGGCACAGTTCTCTCGCTCCTTCTTTTAGAACCCTGGGGAGATTCCATCTGGGCCTATAGCCTTTGTCACATCCAACTCTAGTAAACACTTCCTTACTTCCCCGCTGGTAATCTCAAAGTCTTCCAGTGGTTCCTGGTTAGCTATTCCCTCTCTTACCTCTGGAATTTCTGCTTGCTCGAAGGTGAAGACCTCCTGGAATTTCTTATTCAACTCCTCACACACTTCTTTGTCATTTGTAGTGAATCCTTCCGCCCCTATCCTCAGTTTCATAACCTGTTCCTTTACTGTTGTTTTTCTCCTGATGTGGCTATGTAACAATTTAGGCTGAGTCTTTGCCTTGCTTGCGATGTCATTTTCGTATTGTCTTTCTGCCTCTCTTCTCATCCTGACATATTCATTCCTGGCATTCTGGTATCTTTCTCTGCTCTCCAGTGTCCTGTTATTCCTATAGTTTCTCCATGCCCTTTTACTTTGCTGCTTAGCTAGCCTACATCTCTGATTAAACCATGGGTTTCTCATTTTCATTTCTCTGTTTTCCTTTTGGACTGGGACAAATTTGTTTGCTGCGTCCTTGCACTTCTGCGTGATGTAATCCATCATATCTTGAGCCGTCTTTCCCCTGAGCTCTGTTTCCCATGCTATTTCTGCCAGAAATTTTCTTATCCCCTCATAGTTTCCCTTTCGGTATGCTAACCTTTTGGTTTCAGTATCCCTCCTCGAGTTCAATAACCCTTCTTCAATCAGGTACTCAAACACCAGTACACTATGGTCGCTCATTCCTACTGGGTCCTCAAAACCGATTTCTCTTATGTCGGAGTGGTTCAGAGTGAAGACTAGGTCGAGTCTCGCTGGTTCGTCATTGCCTCTCATCCTTGTGGGTTCTCCGACATGCTGGGTTAAAAAGTTTCTTGTCACCACCTCCAATAGTTTGGCTCTCCACGTATCCTCGCCTCCATGCGGTTCCTTGTTCTCCCAGTCAATCCTTCCGTGATTGAAGTCGCCCATGATGAGCAGGTGGGATCTATTTCTACAGGCAGCAGAGGCTGCCCTCTCAATTATAGTGTTAACTGCCATGTTGTTGTTTTCATACTCTTGACTGGGTCTTCTGGGTCTTGGTGGAGGGTTGTATATTACTGCTACTACTATTCTTGGTCCTCCCATTGTCATGGTGCCTGCTATGTAGTCTCTGAACTCCTCACAGCCCGGGATGGCCATCTCCTTAAAACTCCATTCCTTTCTCATGAGTAGGGCCACTCCGCCTCCTCCCCTACCTTCCCTCTCTTCCTTATTACTGTGTACTCCTGGTGTGTGTTGTGTGTGTGTGTGTGTGTGTGTGTGTGTGTGTGTGTGTGTGTGTGTGTGTGTGTGTGTGTGTGTGTGTGTGTGTGTGTGTGTGTGTGTGTGTATACTCACCTAATTGTACTCACCTAATTGTGCTTGTGGGGGTTGAGCTTTGGCTCTTTGGTCCCGCCTCTCAACTGTCAATCAACTAGAAGTGTGTGTGTGTGTGTGTGTGTGTGTGTGTGTGTGTGTGTGTGTGTTGTGTACTCACCTAGTTACTCACCTAGTTGTGCTTGCGGGGGTTGAACTCTGGCTCTTTGGTCCCGCCTCTCAACCGTCAATCAACAGTGTACAGTTTCCTGAGCCTAATGGGCTCTATCATATCTACATTTGAAACTGTGTATGGAGTCAGCCTCCACCACATCGCTTCCTAATGCATTCCATTTGTCAACCACTCTGACACTAAAAAAGTTCTTTCTAATATCTCTGTGGCTCATTTGGGCACTCAGCTTCCACCTGTGTGTGTGTGTGTGTGTGTGGTGTGTGTGTGTGTGTGTGTGTGTGTGTGTGTGTGTGTGTGTGTGTATACTCACCTATTTGTGCTTGCAGGGTTGAGCTTTGGCTCTTTGGTCTCACCTCTCAACCGTCAATAAACTGATGGACAGATTCCTGAGCCTACTGGGCTCTATCATATCTACATTTAAAACTTTGTATGGAGTCAGCCTCCACCACATCACTGCCTAATGCATTCCACCTGTTAACTACTCTGACACTGAAAAGTTCTTTTTAACATCCCTGTGGCTCATTTGGGTACTCGGTTTCCACCTGTGTCCTCGTGTTCGCGTACCACCAGTGTTGAATAGTTTATCCTTATCTACCCTGTCAACTCCCCTTAGGATTTTGTAGGTAGTGATTATGTCTCCCCTTACTCTTCTGTCTTCCAGTGTCGTTAGGTGCATTTCCCGCAGCCTTTCCTCGTAACTCATGCCTCTTAGTTCTAGCACTAGTCTAGTGGCATATCTCTGAATTTTCTCCAGCTTCGTCGTGTGCTTGACGAGGTACGAGCTCCATGCTGGGGCTGCATACTCCAGGATTGGTCTTACATATGTGGTGTACAAGGTTCTGAATGATTCCTTACACAGGTTCCTGAAGGCATTTCTGATGTTAGCCAGCCTCGTATATGCCGTAGACGTAATTCTTTTTATGTGGACTTCAGGAGACAGGTTTGGTGTGTGATATCAACTCCTTGGTCTTTCTCTTTGTCCTTTTCATGAAGTACTTTATCTCCTAATCTGTATCCTGTGTCTGGCCTCCTGTTTCCACCGCCTAGTTTCATTACTTTGCATTTACTCGGGTTGAACTTTAGCAGTCACTTGTTGGACCATTCATTCATTAAGTCTGTTTAGGTCATCTTGTAGCCTCCTGCTATCATCCTGTTTCAATCCTCCTCATAATTCTTGCACCATCAGCAAGCATTGAGAGAAACAAATCTATACTCTCTGGGATGTCATTTACATATATTAGAAACAGTATAGTCTAAGGACTGACCCCTGCGGGACTCCACTTGTGACATCTCGCCAATCTGAGACCTCACCCCTCACTGTGACTCGTTATCTTATGTTGCTTACGTACTCCCTTATCCAACGGAGTACCTTCTCGTTCACTCCAGCCTGCATCTCCAGATTTTCACTAGCCTCTTGTGTGGTACTGTATCAAAGGCTTTCTGGCAATCCAAAAATATGTAGTGTGCCCAACCCTCTCTTTCTTGCGTGGTACTATGTCAATAGCTTTCTTGCGATCTGAAAATATGCAGTCTGCCCAGCTCTCTCTTTCTTGTGTAACAAACTAGGTTGCTGTAGAGATTATTCTTTATGGTTCTGGCATGAATACTTCATGAGACCACATGGAAGGTTCCAGAAAGTGGAGTGAGAGGGTAGTTTACCTCACCTTGGAAGTGAGAAGGTCGTCCCTCGGGAATTAGAACAGTCAGGCAGAAACAGGTTGCCAGTTCTCCTTGGTTTTAAAGTATTACTTTGAGTCATTCAGGTATTAAAGTAACCATAATTAATAACTCCTGTTGTCAAGTATGTAATTAACGTAACGTTACGTATGAGTGAAGAATCAAATCCCCTTAGTTCAAGATCAGCTGACTGGCGGACGTGGCAACACTACCTAGGTCAGGTCGCCGCCGTCTCTCATCTTTCCCCGTATACTTCCAAGACTTTTGTTAAAATCTGAATCTTTTGTTAAATTCAGCAATTTTGAGAAATTCAAGTTTTCATTCAAATTGTATTCAATAATATACCTGTTCAAGTATCAAGAGTATTCTCAATTGTTGGAATAATGAGTAAGTCACCGTCAGTGACGTCAATAGGAGGGGACTAAATTCGGAAGCGTATGAATCTTGACCTCCCTGGGTCCAGGGGTCACCAAAACCCTCCATATTATTTAATTCTCAAGGTACAAAATTCAGATCTCTAGAATTATTGTAATTGATATAACTTTGGCCAAGATGACCAATGTAGTTACCACCAGTTAATTGATAATTCAACAATCTGGGGTTTGCCAGTAATTAGGATTAGTTTGTTCAATTCACCCTGCTATGTAATTGATAACTAGGGGAGGAATACTAGGGCAGCTCTCTAGGCTTGAGAGAGGAGTAGAAACTTTTAGTGTAGGAGGAAATAAGGCAGAGGCAAAAAAATTACAGACCGATAGCACTAACATCGCACATCATAAAAATTTTTGAGAGAGTGCTAAGAAGTAAGATCACAAAATACATGGAATCACAGCATCTCCATAACCCCGGACAACATGGTTTCAGAACAGGGCGCTCTTGCCTGTCGCAGTTGCTGGACCACTATGATATGGCATTAGATGCTATGGAAGACAAACAAAACGCTGATGTAATTTACACAGATTTTGCAAAAGCTTTTGATAAATGTGACCATGGTGTTATTGCCCATAAAATGTGCTCAAAAGGAATTACCGGAAAAGTAGGCAGATGGATCTACAATTTCTTGACCAACAGAACCCAATGTGTAATAGTCAACAAAATAAAATCCAACCCGTCAACCGTTAAGAGCTCAGTCCCCCAGGGTACTGTGCTTGCTCCAGTACTTTTTCTCATCCTTATATCGGACATAGACAAGAACACAACCTATAGCACTGTATCATCCTTTGCAGATGACACTAGGATCTTCATGAGAGTAGGCAACATAGAGGACACGGCGAACCTCCAGTCAGATGTAGATCAGGTCTTTCTATGGGCTACAGAAAATAATATGGTGTTTAACGAAGACAAGTTCCAGCTCATGCGCTATGGAAAAAATGAAAATATAAAAACTGAAACCACGTACAAAACTCAGGCAAATCATAACATAGAACGAAAAGGCAATGTAAAGGATCTGGGTGTACTCATGTCGGAAGACCTTACCTTTAAAGAACACAATAAAGTAGCCGTCACAACTGCAAGAAAAATGACAGGTTGGATAACAAGAACTTTTCACACTAGAGATGCTATACCGATGATGACACTTTTCAAAACGCTTGTGCTCTCTAGAGTGGAGTACTGCTGCACAATGACAGCCCCTTTCACTGCGGGTGAAATTGCTGACCTGGAGAGCGTGCAGAGATCCTTTACTGCTAGAATCCACTCGGTAAAACATCTAAACTATTGGGACCGACTAAAGAGCCTAAATCTGTATTCCCTTGAGCGCAGGCGGGAGAGATACATAATAATTTACACGTGGAAAATATTAGAGGGGCTGGTCCCAAACCTGCACACAGAAATAACATCACATGAGACCAGAAGACATGGCAGGATGTGCAGAATACCCCCGTTGAAAAGCAGAGGTGCAACTGGTACTCTGAGAGAGAACTCTATCAACATCAGAGGCCCGAGACTGTTCAACACGCTTCCACTACACATAAGGGACATAACTGGCAAACCCCTCACAGTGTTCAAGAGAGACCTGGATAAGCACCTCCAAAGGATACCTGATCAACCAGGCTGTGACTCATACGTCAGGCTGCGAGCAGCCGCGTCCAACAGCCTGGTTGATCAGTCCAGCAACCAGGAGGCCTGGTCGATGACCGGGCCGCGGGGACGATAAGCCCCGGAAGCACCTCAAGGTATCCTCAAGGTAAGGTAAGGTAGTGTGAACATCCAGTGGAGACAAGACCTCTCCCCCAAAGCCAGCGAACATCGAGGCCGTGGTATTAAGGTATCTGTTTTCTTGAGTTTTGTATTACTATAGGAATCCACTTTGATTGCCGATGATTTTCAGTGCCTCCATTAACTTGGGTTATAGTCAGGGATTTGTTAAATATTATTTTGATGTCTAACTTTAATTTAATAAATAATTATAGAATTTAATTTGTTTAGTGGTATTTCCCTTTCTTTTAATTTCACATTATTTTTTAATGCAAGTCAAATGTCTACACCTAGTCTCCGCATGCAAACCAACAAGCATTTTCTTAATCAAAAAAGATAATTCCTTTTCTCGTAAGTTCCACATTAACGTAAAACTTATCCCACCTTTCCATTTCATTGGGGATAGAATTTCACGGGACGCTTAATTGATGGTATCCTGCTTCCCATCAATTGAGAGCTTCACTCAGGCTTAGCAGGTGGTGGCGGCGAATATTCAGAGTTTGCAGTTTAACCTAGAGGATACAGTGTCTCCGAGTTTGTGATATTCAAATGGTCAAACGTTTGGATCTCGAGGAATTGTACTGAGGGTTACTTAACAGAACTCTGGTTTCTGTATATATTTTCTTTAACTTTTCTTCAATAACGACCCACTTTTAATCAGTAGTGAGGTTAAAGGTTGGTAACCGTTACACTTGCCTGATTTTTGTTGTCTGGTCGTAGAATTCAATTAATCCTGTGAGGCAGGACTTGCCATCCCTGAACCCATGCTGATGTTGTGTCACAAACTACTTTCGCTCCAGGTGTTCCACTAGCTTTTTTCGTACAATCTTCTCCATCAGCATGCATGGTATGAAAGTTAGGGACACTGGCCTGTAGTTCAGTGCCTCTTGTCTATCCCCCTTCTTGTATATCCGGACTACAATAGCCATCTTCTAAATTTTTGGCTGTTCCCCTGTTACCAGAGATATACTAGACACTACGGAGAGTGGTAGGCACAGTGATTCTGCTCCTTCCTTTAGTATCCAATGGGATATTTTAATTGGACCTACAGCCTTTGTCACATCCAACTCTAGCAAAAGCTTCCTTACATCACCACTGGTAATCCCAAACTCTTCAAGTGGTTCCTGGTTAACTATTCCATCTCTTATCTCTGGAACCTCTCCTTGCTCCTCTAATGTGTGTGTTACACTGTGACTTGTTGACAGTGTAGGTGTTGACAGTGCAGGTGTTGATGCCTGTGTGGGTTTCACTGTGGCTTGGTGACAGTGTAGGTGTTGACAGTGTAGGTGTTGACGTTTGTGCGGGTTACACTGTGGCTTGTTGACATTGTAGGTATTGACAGTGTAGGTGTTGACATTGTAGGTGTTGACGTTTGTGTGGGTTACACTGTAGCTTGTTGACAGTGTAGGTGCTGACAGTATAGGGGTTGACAGTGTAGATGTTGACACTTAAGTGAGTTACACTGTGGCTTTTTGACAGTGTTGTCGGGGGAAAAACCTACTTCCATTAATAATTCTAGTTACAATATTCAGATAATTGCAATGCTGTTCTTGTACTAACCAACTACCAATACTAACACAAATTAATTTAATAACTCGTTCAAAGAAAACGAGATTATAGTGGAATTTTCCTAAAAATGGAATATACATTGCCATGTCACACAAATATATTATAATATCAATAATCAATAAAATTCCCAGTCCAGTGTTAAAATTAATAAAGAGAACTGTTCCCTGTGACTGGATCAAATAAACATTCACTAAATAAACTCCCTCCTACCTTTTACCACAAATAAATAGATAGAAATTGAACCGGTTCTGGTGGTGTCACCAGCTGGGAAGGAGGAGGGCAGCGGTATTGTGTAACCAGAAAACCTCTCGTGAGGACGCAACAGAAGAGGCTACGTTTATATTCGTGAACTCGAGCCATCTAGACGTTCTTCAGCTGCCACAACCTCTAAATAACGAGAGAACCTTGTATCCGGTTGGTCAAAATATTTCACATTTATTACAGGGCCCTATAATAATATACAATTGTCAACTGGTGATTAGGCGGGCAGCTCCCTAAAATAGGGTGAGCTTCTCACAATCACTCAATTAATCATAATTAATGTGCCACATCTGTGATAGGAAGTATATTTGCAGTTGTTACATTCTATTCTTCCAGCAGATCTTCTGTTGTCATCAGGGAAGCAAGCGACATCAACCGGTTGCTTCATGAGAAGAGTGTGAGGGAATGAAAATTCCCTCAGCTAGTTTTTCTAGTTTTCTAGATTAGACTAGAATCGCTCTAGGGACTCTAGACAAGAAGTTTTCAAACTACATGCACTTGTGTGGTGTTGGATGAAAGCTTAGGCTAAGGACCATTGTTTAAAACTAGCCAGTGGTATAACAAATAATTAATTATACATCATAAATAAAAATTCTTTAAATAAATAAATTAAATAATAATTAAATAAATAAAATAAAATCCCAAGAGTCAGAATTCACAACATGTTTTGGTCCTTCGAACCGGATAGCAGAGGACTGGTTTGAATCTCCCAAATCTTTTGGTCATTTGAACTAGAATCATGATTATTATCCAAACAAATAAGAAATAGTGCCAACAAATAATTGAATAAATAATCAGCAGTAGAACCAGACTGCTAATTCACCAGTAACCTTCCTCATTAATTCTCAATATCAGTGAATGCAGTAGTGTTACTGAACATTATATAATTATTGTTCCAAACCTTAATACCATAGAGTTGACACACAAATTAAATCTAACCAAATTGTGACTGTACTTTCACATAACTTTATCCAATAATTGTGTGGATCAATTTAGTGTTAGGGTCACTAAAATATTAATAAATTCTAATTTAATACCAGAGTTAATGATAGGTTCCCAATACAAATTATACATACATTTCTCTATTTAAGAGAGTCACTTAAGATAAACACAAAAAACTAAATAAAATATTGCACCATTCTATTTACTGCACATTATTTTTAATTTACTTGTGTAAACATTTATGCTGAATTAGACAATATTGGGCTGGTTTTGAACTAAATATTGTCCAGACTAGTCCAATCCAATTGCTTGTGCCGAACAGTGTCAGGGTGGGATAATATTACTTCCTGAACTAAAATTTGTCCAGCCTAACAACATTTAAACTATTTTGCAGACCCTAAATAGGGTGGGATTAATTGCATCATGAGTTGTGATGCACATATAATTATCTAATATTACTATATTATAACCATTTATATGTAATTATTTCATCTTTGAGTGATAAGAAGTGTTGCTATCCATTCAAGAGCAATAATGAAGAGCAAGCTTTCAGGAAATCCTATAGTGACACCTGATTATCACTCAAATCATTTATATATTCAATTTAATATTTTGATTTAATTTTTTTTGTGTGTGTGCATTGCATTGGAATTGAGCTGTGTTGTTTACCATACCATTCATTTCGTAAGTATAGGTATAGATGCCACACCTGTGACAGGTAAGAACATTCTTTTTATTTTAAGAAACAGTGCCATTTGTTGCATGTAAGAGCAATACAAGTTATCTGTATAAATAAAAATGAAAATGTTCGTTTGTTCAAAATCGCTAATCTCCTATAGTTCTTCACCGATTGCTTTGAAATTTTTACACAACATTCCATTCGCACCTGAGCAAAGTTTTATGTACATACTATACAGATGTCACATCTGTGACGGGAGAAAAACATGCTTTTTTGAAAATCTGTATTTTTCATGTGAGGGAAACTTCTCTTTACCGATTGCTTTGAAATTTTAACACAACATTGCATTGCAATAAGTGCGTGTTT
>WNGS01131180.1:11380-26659 GCA_020271785.1 Procambarus virginalis
CCAAGGCCAGCCCCTGGTTTACACCTCCCTTTTCTCCCTAGCACAGTGACCTCACCCTGTTTTATTGTGAAGACCTCATGGAAACCTCTTGTTGAGTTCTTCATCACACCTCTCTTTCATTCTCTGTATACCTGCTCTTGCCTGTTCTAAGTTTCCATACCTGTTCTTTCACTGTTTGTTTCCTTCTGATGTGACTGTGGAGTTACTTTGGTTTCGGTCTTGGCTGTGTTTGCTATATCGTTTTCAAAGTTCTTTTCTCTGATTTCCTCTTCTCACCTGATGTACTTGTTACCTATCGTTTGTTACTGTCCGTGACCCTACAACCATATAACTTAAGAGTCTAGGGATATTACCACTGCGGTTGTCTAAAGCGAGTCACCAGTATAACTCCATGATAAGTAAGTGAGCAATAATATAAATATTTCTTTTAGGAAAGAGAAATATGCATCAGTTTAAATAATATATTCAACCATATATTACATTTACCAGAGGATTACTATAATTTAACTTATTACAACAACACAATATACTGTTCCTCCCAGAACAAATAACTATTAAAGACAAGAACAAAAACTCAGATTTAACTCCAACAAGTTTCACCTCCGAGTCCAAAACAGCGACTGACTAACTCCGCTGCGACTCTACCCATAATCCTCTCACCCTCCGCCTCAACAGGATGAGGGATGGAAATAATGACTTTTTCATATTTAGCCGACTAATGACCACCACTGGTTCTCAAAGTACGTTCAGAATATAAAATAACATAGTAGGTATTTCCCAAAATTAATGAGTACAATGCTAACTGCGTAATTAATGTCTATTATGAATCAATGAATATTTAAAATTAACCTCTGGCGGTTTTCGCCCCTTCCCAACTGAACAAGGTCCAGCAAAATCATTCTTTCCCCGAATGCTCACGGTATTATACGTGTGAAGATGCTACAAGGCGCTCCTGTACCCTGACATTGCCACCACCAGCACGACAAGTTAATATATATTATTACATATACATTGATAGAACAAAAGGTTTATTTAAATTTTATACGTAGACCAGCTAGTGAGTACGTAGACGTACTATTCCTGGTCTGCTGGTATCTCTCTCTCTCCGCTGCTTGCTGGTGTTGCTGCTGTATATATGTTCCCGGAGTCCTCCACCGCCCTTTTGTTCATTAGTTCTTCGCTTTCCATACATTGCACATTATACCATGGATTCTTCGGTTGCTTCTTGGATTTTTCCATTTGTGGGCCTGGGATTAAACTCTGTTTACTAGCCGCTGACATTTGTTTGGTACATAGTCCATCATACTTTGTACAACTTAGTCTCTGGGTTTGTGTCCCAAGGGTATTCCCTTAGGAAACTCTAGACTTTCTCATCTTTCAGTAATCCCCCTTTTGGTATGCCAGCCTTTTGATTTGCTAGTTCTTTTTTGGGGAGATAATTCCTAGCTCTATACCAGGTACCCTCAAAGTACCAATACACTGTGATCACTCATATCCCCTAGGCGCTTCCCGATCTTAACTTCCCTTAATCTCCACTCTTTAGGGTGAAATATCAAATAAAGCCTTGCTGGTTCATCTTCCCCTCATCATTCTTGTTGGTTCCTTGATGTGCTGGCTTAGAAAGTTTCTTGTTGCCACGTCCAGCAGCTTAGCTCTCCATGTTTCTGTCCTCCATGCGGGTCTCTGCTCTCCCAATCTATCTTCCCATGGTTGAAGTCTCCCATAATTATAGTCGATCCGTTCACTGCTAGCAACAGAAGCTGCTCATTCTATTATGTTAATGGTGGCCATGTTGTTCTATCGTATTCCTGTCGGTCTTCTGTCATTTGGTGGTGGATTGTATATGACTACGACTATACTTTTGTCCCCTCCATTTGTTATGGTCCTGCTATGTAGTCACTGAAACCTTCCAAACCCTGAATAACCATCTCCTCAAAATCCCAGCCTTGTCCTACCAGCAGAGCAACCACCACCACCTCTTCCTTCCCTCGTCTTTCTTCATAACATAATAGTCCTGTGGGAACACTGCATTTGTATCGTTTCCGTTAGCTTTGTTTCTGTGAGGGCTATATTCTGGTTTTCCTCTAGTACCCATTCTCACAGCTCATTTGCTTATTTGTAATCCATCATCGTTAGTGTACATTCACTTGAGGCTCCTTCTTCTGTTCCTTCTCAAATCGTCCTCTTGGTGGTGTTCTGCTGTGGGGGAGATGTCATGGGTGTATGGCCATGGGGTAGGGATATGATATACACGGGTCTCAGAGGATACTGGATGAGAGAGGGGGGGGGATCCAGTGAAGAGGGAGGGACAGGGAGGGTATGGGGTGAAAGGGGAGGGAGGACAGGAAGGAAAGGGGGGAGGGGGGACTCGGACGGAGGAGGATGGGGAGGGGTAGAAGGGGTGGGGGATTGGGTGTGGGGGAAGGGAATTCGGCTGGACATTTGAGTGGGGTCAGGGAGGGTTTGGGGTATGGGGGGTTTCTATGCGAGGGGGTGGGGGGTTGTCCTCCCCGCTGGTGATATGGGTGCTGGTCAACGCCACCGCACCATATAAATATGAAGAAGTACTGAACAATATTGAAAAGCAACTGTATCAAAGCCAAGTACACTTACCACAAATTGATGTTCTAGTACTAGTACCTGAGTGACGCTCCCGGACAGGCCCCCATGAAATGTGTCAGGAAAATATAGGAGTGTAGATGATCGGCAGTCTTCCTAATGGCTGGTGTCAATGCCTGTCACATTTACAAAAAAAAAAAAGATTGCTTGCCTGTTGTCTGTGGTGAAGTAAGGGAAGACATGCAAACACATAGTATGAACAATGAAACTTTAAATAACTGAAAACAAATTAGTAACAAAGACAATCCCTTGGCTATGTACAGTGCAAACAAACAAGTCAAAAAATATAAAATAAAAAATGAAGAATAGGGATAATTTACTCTAGGAATAATATAAAGACAAAATGCAATAAAGGTGCTGAGAATATGGGCACTAGCTGAGAACCTCCACCAATAAACAGGACGTGTATCAGTTGGTTGTTCATAGCTTAAGAGCACAAGGATATTCTGACTTCAATGGCTGGATCAAGCCCAGACATCGACTCACATAGAGGGCGCTGAGGTGCAGAGGTGCAGGTGTGCAGTCGGCTGGTCACCAATCAGAAGCAGGCAGGCTGGGAATGGTAGTTTGCTGGTTGACGACGGTCGAGCCGGCGTGGAGGGAGTGTGGAGTTGGGGGTACGCCTCCTGGTCAAAACGTTTTGCGCTACTGGTAGACGTATCTTGAAGGTAGCATCTTATACTTGTATATATGTATGTAACTTTATATAGGGAAGAGCAGGCTCAATCTCTCTTGAAAGAGATTATCGTCACACTTTAAATAGCAGACGCCCAGTATACCAGAATATTGTGATAGAGTGTAGAGGGAATGTTAAGAAATTAGGAAAAACTGGGTATAAAGTAAGATTCATGTGGATCCCTTCACATGTGGGAATACTGTTGAATGAGGTAGTTGATGAGATAGCGAAGAGAGCCACGGAAAAAACTCTTGTTGATGTTGTATGTCAGTTAACCTTGAAACAAATAAAAACAAGAATGAAGATGATCCAATAGGGTGAAGAAATGATAAAGAGAACGGCAATGGTGGACAGTAGTAACACTCTTTAGAATTATTCAGTAATAAATACAAACTCGTCCTTCACCTATGGTAAAGGAAAGTCTACTTGGAAGGATTCAATTTACATGAGATTAAGATTAGAATACAAATATATCAGGCAATACGGTGTTGATGTCAGTGAAAAAGATAAGGAGTGTAAATTATGTAGTATGCCGCACGCCCACACCTTAGAACATTATGTATTAGAGTGTAAACTTATTGATAACTATAGAAATAAGGAAATAAGTAGTGTACCACATCAAATTGTTTGGATGTGTGATAATGGTATGATAGACAGTATACTTAGGAGCTACAGGAATTTTGCCCCAAGAGTGTAACAATTATATGCTGTACTTACTATATTAACCTGCAATGTTAAATGGGATTCTTGTAATGTTATTTGTCTATTTGTACTCACTGAATTTGAGGGACTTGAAGTAGAGGGGGTAGAAATATCCTAAGCTACTCTATCCCTCTGAGATGTATTTCTTTCTTATCTCAATAAACATACTTGAACTTGAACTTGAACTGTGAACTCGTGAGGCTCGTGAGTGTGTTAACTACTGTGAGGACTCGTAGCTGAGGCTCGTGAGTGTGTTAACAGTACTGTGAGGACTCGTAGCTGAGGCTCGTGAGTGTGTTAACAGTAATGTGAGGACTCGTAGCTCAGATCCGTGGGTAATACCAGTCATTATTTACAAATGTCAGCTGCCGTGCTGATGTCATCTGACAGGTCAGCAAGCCTCGCTTGGTGACAGTGAGTATATACGCTGTCATGACATCACACCTCAAACATACACACACACACACTATACACATCGCTTACATAGCAGCCAATCCCTGCTCTCGGCTCTAGCCAAGCTGACCAATTGGATGCTTTCTCTGCCTCTGTATTGACCAATCAGCACGTAGGAACCACCACTTGCATAAGTGGATGGTGATCACTTCCACCATTCACATCGCTCGTTATATATGAGCGGTGAACACCCTCACTCACAACACTCTCACCTCACTCTCCGTGAGGTAAGTGTCTCCCTCATTGTCTGTCTCCATCTCAACCTCATTGTGTTGTCAAGTTAAGGAATTTGAGTTCGTCTTGTGATACTGAATTATTTCCTTATATTTTCCTTCATGCATTGAACAGGTTACAGCATCACTAAGGTAAGATAACACACACATTAACAGAACAATGAACAGGTCTACAGCATTACTAAGGTAAGATAACACACACTAACAGAACAAGAAGAGTTTACAGCATCACTAAGGCAAGATAACACACACATTAACAGAACAATGAACAGGTCTACAGCATTACTAAGGTAAGATAACACACACTAACAGAACAAGAAGAGTTTACAGCATCACTAAGCCAAGATAACACACACTAACTGAACAGTTTACAGCGTTACTTACGTAAGGTAACACACACTAACGGAACAATGAACAATTTACAGCACTACAGACCGGAAGCCTTCAAAACATATTATTCCAAAACTCTATTGAACACAAGTTAAGCCACTATGGTTAAGCTCCAGTTACTGAACGTTTACAAGTGTAAATCATTCACAATATTTGCAATACTTTTACGAAAGGTTTCAATTGTAACACAAGCGTGAACACCTGCACTGTCAACACCTACATAGTCAACACCTACACTGTCAACACCTACACTGTCAACACCTACACTGTCAACACCTACACTGTCAACACCTACACTGTCAACACCTACACTGTCAACACCTACACTGCCAATACCTACACTGTCAACACCTACACTGTCAACACCTACACTGTCAACACCTACACTGTCAAAACCTACACTGTCAACACCTACACTGCCAATACCTGCACTGTCAACACCTACACTGTCAACACCTACACTGTCAACACCTACACTGCCAATACCTACACTGTCAACACCTACACTGTCAACACCTACACTGTCAACACCTACACTGTCAATACCTACACTGTCAACACCTACACTGTCAACACCTACACTGTCAACACCTACACTGTCGGCTCCTACACTTTCAACACCTACACTGTCAACACCTACACTGTCAACACCTACACTGTCAACACCTACACTGTCAATACCTACACTGTCAACACCTACATTGTCAACACCTACACTGTCAACACCTACACTGTCAACACCTACACTGTCAACACCTACACTGTCGGTTCCTACATTGTCAACACCTACACTGTCAACACCTACACTGTCAACACCTACACTGTCAACACCTACACTGTCAACACCTACACTGTTGGCTCCTACACTGTCAACACCTACACTTTCGGCTCCTACACTGTCAACACCTACACTGTCGGCTCCTACACTCTCAACACCTACACTGTCAACGCCTACACTGTCAACACCTACACTGCCAACACCTACACTGTCGGCTCCTACACTGTCAACACCTACACTGTCAACACCTACACTGTCAACACCTACACTGTTGGCTCCTACACTGTCAACACCTACACTGTCAACACCTACACTGTCGGCTCCTACACTGTCAACACCTACACTGTCAACACCTACACTGTCGGCTCCTACACTCTCAACACCTACACTCTCAACACCTACACTCTCAACACCTACACTGTCAACACCTACACTGTCAACACCTACACTGTCAACACCTACACTGTTGGCTCCTACACTGTCAACACCTACGCTGTCAACACCTACACTCTCAACACCTACATAGTCAACTCCTACACTGTCAACCAATACACTGTCAACACCTACACTGTCAACAAGCCACAGTGTATCTCACACAAGCATCAACACCTACACTGTCAACACCTATACTGTCAACACCTACACTATCAACACCTACACTGTCAACACCTACACTGTCAACACCTACACTGTCAACACCTACAGTCTTAACACCTACAATGTCAACACCTACACTGTCAACACCTACACTGTCAACAACTACACTGTCAACAACTACACTGTCAACACCTACACTGTCAACCCCTACACTCTCAACAACTACACTGTCAACACCTACACTGTCAACATCTACACTGTCAACACCTACACTGTCAACAACTACACTCTCAACACTTACCCTCTCAACACCTACACTGTCAACACCTACACTCTCAACACTTACCCTCTCAACACCTACACTGTCAACACCTACACTGTCAACACCTACATTGTCAACACCTACACTGTCAACACCTACACTGTCAACACCTACACTCAACACCTACACTGTCAACACCTACACTGTCAACACCTACACTGTCAACACCTACATGTCAACACCTACACTGTCAAAACCTACACTGTCAACACCTACACTGCCAATACCTACACTGTCAACACCTACACTGTCAACACCTACACTGTCAATACCTACACTGTCAACACCTACACTGTCAACACCTACACTGTCAACACCTACACACTCAACACCTACACTCTCAACACCTACACTGTCAACACCTACAGTCTCAACACCTACACTCTCAACACCTACATAGTCAACACCTACACTGTCAACTCCTACACTGTCAACAACTACACTGTCAACAAATCACAGTGTATCTCACACAAGCATCAACACCTACACTGTCAACACCTACACTGTCAACAAATCACAGTGTATCTCACACAAGCATCAACACCTACACTGTTAACACCTACACTGTCAACACCTACACTGTCAACACCTACACTGTCAACACCTACACTGCCAATACCTACACTGTCAGCACCTACACTGTCAACACCTACACTGTCAACACCTACACTGCCAATACCTACACTGTCAACACGTACACTGTCAACACCTACACTATCAACACCTACACTGCCAATACCTACACTGTCAACACCTACACTGTCAACACCTGCACTGTCAACACCTACACTGTCAATACCTACACTGTCAACACCTACACTGTCAACACCTACACTGTCAACACCTACACTGTCAATACCTACACTTTCAACACCTACACTGTCAACACCTACACTGTCAACACCTACACTGTCAACACCTACACTGTCAATACCTACACTGTCAACACCTACATTGTCAACACCTACACTGTCAACACCTACACTGTCAACACCTACACTGTCAACACCTACACTGTCGGCTCCTACACTGTCAACACCTACACTGTCAACACCTACACTGTCAACACCTACACTGTCAAGACCTACACTGTTGGCTCCTACACTGTCAACACCTACACTGTCGGCTCCTACACTGTCAACACCTACACTGTCAACACCTACATTCTCAACACTTACACTCTCAACACCTACACTGTCAACGCCTACACTGTCAACACCTACACTGTCAACACCTACACTGTCGGCTCCTACACTGTCAACACCTACACTGTCAACACCTACACTGTCAACACCTACACTGTCAACACCTACACTGTTGGCTCCTACACTGTCAACACCTACACTGTCAACACCTACACTGTCAACACCTACACTGTCGGCTCCTACACTGTCAACACCTACGCTCTCAACACCTACACTCTCAACACCTACACTCTCAACACCTACACTGTCAACACCTACACTGTCAACACCTACACTCTCAACACTTACACTCTCAACACCTACACTGTCAACACCTACACTGTCAACACCTACACTGTCAACACCTACATTGTCGACACCTACACTGTCAACACCTACACTGTCAACACCTACACTCTCACCACTTACACTCTCTCAACACCTACACTGTTAACACCTACACTGTGAACACCTACATAGTCAACACCTACACTGTCAACACCTACACTGTCAACACCTACACTGTCAACACCTACACTGTCAACACCTACACTGTCGGCTCCTACACTGTCAACACCTACACTGTCAACACCTACACTGTCAACAAGTCACAGTGTATCTCACACAAGCATCAACACCTGCACTGTCAACACCTACACTGTCAACAAGTCACAGTGTATTTCACACAAGCATCAACACCTACACTGTCAACACCTACACTCTCAACACCTACACTGTCAACACCTACACTGTCAACAAGTCACAGTGTATCTCACACAAGCATCAACACCTACACTGTCAACACCTATACTGTGGGGAACTTAGAGACTGCAGTTGGATCAGTGACGTTGGTCGCAGTGACTTGTCGTTGATTAGGCTACTGTTCACTGATTTGCCACTGAAGCCTCATGAACTCATCTTCAGCTTTAAATGATATTATGATCAACCTCTGTTGATTTGTGCTCAGCTGTATTTCTGGTATTTTTAACTGGAGTTTTATTATCAGCTGATTATATGTTATTTTCTACTAGCTGTACCAGGCCACGCGTTGCTGTGTCTTAGCAACGCATGTTGCTGAGACACAACAACTTTCCCCTGTCTCCCAATTCTCCCCTCCCCCATCCTCTCATCCTACCAACCATTCACCCACTCCCCCATCCCTTCGTCCTCCCACCATTCCACCCTTACCCGTCCCCTTGTTCACCCCACCATCCCCCCTCGTCCTCCTAACCATTCCTCACTTCACCATCCCCTCGTCCTCCCCACCATCTCCCACTCCCCTTTCCCCTCGTTCTTCCTACCATTCCCGTCCCCTCGTCCTCCTCACCATCCCCCACTCCCCTGTCTCCATGACCTCCCCACCATTTTACATTCCCCCGTCCCCTTGTCCTCCCCACCATTACCTCACTCCCTCGTCCGATGCATTCCCAAAAGATCTGATGTTCTCATCAGAAAATTGGGAACATCAAATGAACTGATGTTCCCATCACTAAAATATAAGAAAAACAGATAAAAAACGAAATAATTTTTTTTAAATAAACTATACTAACGAAATGAACGGTATGGTAAACAACACAGCTCAATTCAAATGCTATGTCACACAAAATAATTAAATCAAAATTAAAATAAATCAAAATCTATGTAAATTCAATTTATCAATGTAATCGGAAACATTGAAATGGAATCGTAACATATTTTGTATTGTGTGTGTTGCTATTACGAGTAACAGATGGCGCTGTTTTAAAAAAATGTTTTTAGCTGTCTCAGGTGTGGCGTTTATAGAGAAGGTATATAAAAACACTCGCATACTCGAATTGAATATTGTGTCAAAATTTAAAAGCAATCAGTGAAGAACTTAGGAGATTACAGCGTGTGTTGCTCTTTTTATTTCGTTACTTATTTATTTATAATACAAGAAGGTACATAGGGGGTTAACAGACAATACAGAAATTAAGTTGAATTAACATTCTTGTAAAGCCACTAGCATGCATAGCATTTCGGGTAAAAACATATGCCTGATGCTTACATTCAACAGATGGCGCTGTTTTTCAAAAAAGGCATGTTTTTTCTCTTGTCACACGTGAGGCATGTATATAATAGGTATATAAAAACACGCACTTATTGCAATGCAATGTTGTGTTAAAATTTCAAAGCAATCGGTAAAGAGAAGTTTCCCTCACATGAAAAATACAGATTTTCAAAAAAGCATGTTTTCTCCCGTCACAGATGTGACATCTGTATAGTATGTACATAAAACTTTGCTCAGGTGCGAATGGAATGTTGTGTAAAAATTTCAAAGCAATCGGTGAAGAACTATAGGAGATTAGCGATTTTGAACAAACGAACATTTCCATTTTTATTTATACAGATAACTTGTATTGCTCTTACATGCAACAAATGGCACTGTTTCTTAAAATAAAAAGAATGTTCTTACCTGTCACAGGTGTGGCATCTATACCTATACTTACGAAATGAATGGTATGGTAAACAACACAGCTCAATTCCAATGCAATGCACACACACACAAAAAAATTAAATCAAAATATTAAATTGAATATATAAATGATTTGAGTGATAATCAGGTGTCACTATAGGATTTCCTGAAAGCTTGCTCTTCATTATTGCTCTTGAATGGATAGCAACACTTCTTATCACTCAAAGATGAAATAATTACATATAAATGGTTATAATATAGTAATATTAGATAATTATATGTGCATCACAACTCATGATGCAATTAATCCCACCCTATTTAGGGTCTGCAAAATAGTTTAAATGTTGTTAGGCTGGACAAATTTTAGTTCAGGAAGTAATATTATCCCACCCTGACACTGTTCGGCACAAGCAATTGGATTGGACTAGTCTGGACAATATTTAGTTCAAAACCAGCCCAATATTGTCTAATTCAGCATAAATGTTTACACAAGTAAATTAAAAATAATGTGCAGTAAATAGAATGGTGCAATATTTTATTTAGTTTTTTGTGTTTATCTTAAGTGACTCTCTTAAATAGAGAAATGTATGTATAATTTGTATTGGGAACCTATCATTAACTCTGGTATTAAATTAGAATTTATTAATATTTTAGTGACCCTAACACTAAATTGATCCACACAATTATTGGATAAAGTTATGTGAAAGTACAGTCACAATTTGGTTAGATTTAATTTGTGTGTCAACTCTATGGTATTAAGGTTTGGAACAATAATTATATAATGTTCAGTAACACTACTGCATTCACTGATATTGAGAATTAATGAGGAAGGTTACTGGTGAATTAGCAGTCTGGTTCTACTGCTGATTATTTATTCAATTATTTGTTGGCACTATTTCTTATTTGTTTGGATAATAATCATGATTCTAGTTCAAATGACCAAAAGATTTGGGAGATTCAAACCAGTCCTCTGCTATCCGGTTCGAAGGACCAAAACATGTTGTGAATTCTGACTCTTGGGATTTTATTTTATTTATTTAATTATTATTTAATTTATTTATTTAAAGAATTTTTATTTATGATGTATAATTAATTTATTTGTTATACCACTGGCTAGTTTTAAACAATGGTCCTTAGCCTAAGCTTTCATCCAACACCACACAAGTGCATGTAGTTTGAAAACTTCTTGTCTAGAGTCCCTAGAGCGACTCTAGTCTAATCTAGAAAACTAGAAAAACTAGCTGAGGGAATTTTCATTCCCTCACACTCTTCTCATGAAGCAACCGGTTGATGTCGCTTGGTTCCCTGATGACAACAGAAGATCTGCTGGAAGAATAGAATGTAACAACTGCAAATATACTTCCTATCACAGATGTGGCACATTAATTATGATTAATTGAGTGATTGTGAGAAGCTCACCCTATTTTAGGGAGCTGCCCGCCTAATCACCAGTTGACAATTGTATATTATTATAGGGCCCTGTAATAAAATGTGAAATATTTTGACCAACCGGATACAAGGTTCTCTCGTTATTTAGAGGTTGTGGCAGCTGAAGAACGTCTAGATGGCTCGAGTTCACGAATATAAACGTAGCCTCTTCTGTTGCGTCCTCACGAGAGGTTTTCTGGTTACACAATACCGCTGCCCTCCTCCTTCCCAGCTGGTGACACCACCAGAACCGGTTCAATTTCTATCTATTTATTTGTGGTAAAAGGTAGGGAGGAGTTTATTTAGTGAATGTTTTATTTGATCCAGTCACAGGGAACAGTTCTCTTTATTAATTTTAACACTGGACTGGGAATTTTATTGATTATTGATATTATAATATATTTTGTGGTGACATGGCAATGTATATTCCATTTTTAAGGAAAATTCCACTATAATCTCGTTTTCTTTGAACGAGTTATTAAATTAATTTGTGTTAGTATTGGTAGTTGGTTAGTACAAGAACAGCATTGCAATTATCTGAATATTGTAACTAGAATTATTAATGGAAGTAGGTTTTTCCCCCGACAACACTGTCAAAAAGCCACAGTGTAACTCACTTAAGTGTCAACATCTACACTGTCAACCCCTATACTGTCAGCACCTACACTGTCAACAAGCTACAGTGTAACCCACACAAACGTCAACACCTACAATGTCAACACCTACACTGTCAATACCTACAATGTCAACAAGCCACAGTGTAACCCGCACAAACGTCAACACCTACACTGTCAACACCTACACTGTCACCAAGCCACAGTGAAACCCACACAGGCGTCAACACCTGCACTGTCAACACCTACACTCTCAACACCTGCACTGTCAACACCTACACTGTCAACAAGTCACAGTGTAACACACACATTAGAGGAGCAAGGAGAGGTTCCAGAGATAAGAGATGGAATAGTTAACCAGGAATCACTTGAAGAGTTTGGGATTACCAGTGGTGATGTAAGGAAGCTTTTGCTAGAGTTGGATGTGACAAAGGCTGTAGGTCCAATTAAAATCTCCCATTGGATACTAAAGGAAGGAGCAGAATCACTGTGCCTACTACTCTCTGTAGTGTCTAGTATATCTCTGGTAACAGGGGAACAGCCAAAAATTTAGAAGATGGCTATTGTAGTCCGGATATACAAGAAGGGGGATAGACAAGAGGCACTGAACTACAGGCCAGTGTCCCTAACTTTCATACCATGCATGCTGAGGGGAAGATTGTACGAAAAAAGCTAGTGGAACACCTGGAGCGAAAGTAGTTTGTGACACAACATCAGCATGGGTTCAGGGATGGCAAGTCCTGCCTCACAGGATTATTGAATTCAACGACCAGGCAACAAAAATCAGGCAAGTGTAACGGTTACCAACCTTTAACCTAACTACTGATTAAAAGTGGGTCGTTATTGAAGAAAAGTTAAAGAAAATATATACAGAAACCAGAGTTCTGTTGAGTAACCCTCAGTACAATTCCTCGAGATCCAAACGTTTGACCATTTGAATACCACAAACTCGGAGACACTGTATCCTCTAGGTTAAACGGCAAACTCTGAATATTCGCCGCCCCACCTGCTAAGCCTGAGTGAAGCTCTCAATTGATGGGAAGCAGGATACCATCAATTAAGCGTCCCGTGAATTCTATCCCCAATGAAATGGAAAGGTGGGATAAGTTTTACGTTAATGTGGAACTTACGAGAAAAGGAATTATCTTTTTTGATTAAGAAAATGCTTGTTGGTTTGCATGCGAGACTAGTGTAGACATTTGACTTGCATTAAAAAAATAATGTGAAATTAAAAGAAAGGGAAATACCACTAACAAATTAAATTCCATAATTATTTATTAAATTAAAGTTTAGACATCAAAATAATATTTAACAAATCCCTGACTATAACCCAAGTTAATGGAGGCTGAAAATCATCGGCAATCAAGTGGATTCCTATAGTAATACAAAACACAAGAAAAACAGATACCTTAATACCACGGCCTCGATGTTCGCTGGCTTTGGGGGAGAGGTCTTGTCTCCACTGGATGTTCACATTACACTAAAAGTTTCTACTCCCTCTCTCAAGCCTAGAGAGCTGCCCTAGTATTCCTCCCCTAGTTATCAATTACATAGCAGGTGAATTGAACAAACTAATCCTAATTACTGGCAAACCCCAGTGTTTGAATTATCAATTAACTGGTGGTAACTACATAGTCATCTTGGCCAAAGTTATCAATTACAATAATTCTAGAGATCTGAATTCTGTACCTTGTGAATTAAATAATATGGAGGGTTTTGGGTGACCCTGGACCCAGGGAGGTCAAGATTCATACGCTTCCGAATTTAGTCCCTCCTATTGACGTCACTGACGGTGACTTACTCATTATTCCAACAATTGAGAATACTCTTGATACTTGAACAGGTATTTATGAATACAATTTGAATGAAAACTTGAATTTCTCAAATTGCTGAATTTACAAAAGATTCAGATTTTAACAAAAATTCTTGGAAGTATACGGGGAAGATGATAGACGGCGGCGATCTGACCTAGGTTGAGTGTTGCCACGTCCGCCAGTCAGCTGATCTTGAACTAAGGGGATTTGATTCTTCACTCATACGTGACGTTACGTTAATTACATACTTGACAACAGGAGTTATTAATTATGGTTACTTTAATACCTGAATGACTCAAAACGATACTTTAAAACCAAGGAGAGCTGGCAACCTGTTTCTGCCTGACTGTTCTAATTCCCCGAGGGACGACCTTCTCACCTTCCAATGTGAGGTACACCCCTCTCACTCCACTTTCTGGAACCTTCCATGTGGTCTCATGAAGTATTCATACCAGAACCATAATGAATAATCTCTACAACAACTGTTTATTACACAAGAAAGAGGGGCTGGGCAGACTGCATATTTTCAGATTGCCAGAAAGCCATTGACATAGTACCAAGCAAGAAAGAGAGGGTTGGCCACACTACATATTTTTGGATTGCCAGAAAGCCTTGATACAGTACCACACAAGAGGCTAGTGAAAAATCTGGAGATGCAGGCTGGAGTGAACGAGAAGGTACTCCGTTGGATAAGGAGTACGTAAGCAACATAAGATAACGAGTCACAGTGGGGGTGAGGTCTCAGATTGGCGATGTCACAAGTGGAGTCCCGCAGGGGTCAGTCCTTAGACTATACTGTTTCTAATATATGTAAATGATCTCCCAGAGAGTATAGATTTGCTTCTCTCTATGTTTGCTGATGGTGCAAAAATTATGAGGAGGATTGAAACAGGATGATAGTAGAAGGCTACAAGACGACCTAGACAGACTGAATGAATGAATGGTCCAACAAATGACTGCTAAAGTTCAACCCAAGTAAATGCAAAGTAATGAAACTAGGAGGTGGAAACAGGAGGCCAGACACAGGATACAGAT
>WNGS01131184.1:7577-53337 GCA_020271785.1 Procambarus virginalis
AAAGGTGGCACGGGCATGAAAAGCCAGTAAGTGGTGGCCTTTTTTAGCCATTACCAGTATCAAGAGCTGTAGGGACTCTCCAGAGTTGTTGTTGTTATAGATTCAGCTACTCGGAACAAGTTCCAAGTAGCACGGGCTATGGTGAGCCTCGTGGACAGGAGATGTCTCCCCGTGCTCTCCAGAGAGGCGGCGCCCTTTATATAGTCCGGCGGTGATGACTCATCCAGTGTCAACGCGAGGTGGACATCTGGTCAACTAGCAACCTGCTCGTTGTGGCTGGCGGTGCCTTTGTGTTGAGCTGCACCACTGTTAGTGGCTGGCGGCACCTTTGTGTTGAGCTGCACCACTGTTAGTGGCTGGCGGCACCTTTGTGTTGAGCTGCACCACTGTTAGTGGCTGGCGGCACCTTTGTGTTGAGCTGCACCACTGTTAGTTGAAGGCGGCTAACTGCTTGTTTGTGGGGGCAAACTACCGGTTAGCAGAGGCGCCCGGCTTGCCTCTGAGTCGTACCAGGCCGTGCCAGGCCGTGCCAGGCCGTGCCAGGCCGTGCCCGGCCTCGGGGGTACGGAGAGGTGTCAGGACTGACGACTCATCTGGGCTGGTGTAGATGTAGACTTCCAGTGCAGAGGCATTGAAGGTGAAGGGAAAAGACAGTTCCACTGCTATGCAGGGGATTCACGTGACAGCTTCTCCCCGAAGCCTTTTCCTAATGCCTGAGATGTCGATGCTGGATGGAGTGTGGAAGCAGAAGGTTCCACTTCATGAACACGTGATAGTGCGTCCGCAACTATGTTGTCTGATCCTGTGATGTAGAAGATCTGGACATTGTAGTTTTGTAGGTACAAGGTCCAACGAAGTAGACGCTGGTTGGAGAATTGTGCTTGCTGTAGAAAACGAAGAGGATTATGATCAGAATAGATGGTGATGGGTTGGTGTCCTTGAAGGTAAGGTTCATATCGTTGCAAGCATAGGACGATGGCGAGTAGCTCCTTCTCTATAGTGCTGTAGTTGTGTTGGTGAGGCTTCAGCTTGTAGCTGTAGTAGCTGACTGGTAGGACTTCCCCCTCTCTTTGCTGCACCAGGACACCCCCAATGCCGGTGCTGCTGGCATCAACATTAAGGATGAAGGGTTGTTGCACATCTGGAGAGGCGAGAATAGGCTTAGTACACAGCAAAGTTTTCAATTGTTCGAAGGCAATGGATTGTGAGTTGGTCCAAATGTATTTCCTTTTAGGGCTGGTAAGAATGACTAAAGGTGTGGCAACTGTGCTGAAGTTCTTGCAGAACCTACGGTAGTAAGACGCAGGTCCCAAGAATCTCATAAGTTGTTTACGAGAAGTAGGCTGTGGATATTTTTGGATGGTTTGCAGATGTATGTCTAAAGGTGTTAAGCTTCCACTGCCTATAACATGACCAAGGTATTGTACTTTACCTTTAGTAAAAGTGGACTTGCCCAAATTAATGGTGAGACCAGCCTGGAGAAGCTTGTAAAATAGTCATTGTAGTCGGTCAAGATGTTCTTGCCACGAGTTGGTTGCTACAACGATGTCGTCCAGGTAGGCACAGGTGTTCTCAAGATCTTGAATAACGAGGTTGACAGCTCGCTGGAAAGTAGCAGGGGCATTGTAAGGTTCAAAAGGTAACCGTTCATACCTAAAAAGGCCAAAAGTAGTGATAAAGGCTGAGATATTTTTAGCACGCTCAGAAAATCTTATTTGATAGTAGCCCTTTAGGTCTATTTGGGACAAACAGGTGGCATTACCTATTGCATCTAAGATGTCGCCGATGCGAGGTAATGGATAAGAGTCTTTGATGCCTTTAACTTCCTATAATCAGTGCACAGCCTTACCTTGCTATATGGCTTGGGAACCAGTATGCACGGTGAAGCCCAAGGAGACTCACAAGGTGTAGCTAATCCACTGCTGAGTAGGTACTTTACTTCTGCGAACATGGCTTCTCTCTTCTGTAGACTGATGCGGTAGTAAGGTTGACGGATGGGTGTCGTATCAGGAAGCCGCTGGTTATCATGTTGCACTAAATTACATTCCTGGGGAGTGTCTTGAAACAGTTTTATGCGTAGATAGTAATTTAATTAAAGGAGCATTATTATTATTGAGTGTTCTAGGTATTTGGGAAGATCTTTTAAGATCTCACTGTTAGACTTCATGGTCTCGATGTTATTTTTACCATCAGAGAGGTAGCTGCATCACTGCCAGTTGAAGGCGGCTAACTGCTTGTTTGTGGGGGCAAACTACCGGTTAGCAGAGGCGCCCGGCTTGCCTCTTGAGTCGTACCAGGCCGTGCCAGGCCGTGCCAGGCCGTGCCAGGCCGTGCCAGGCCGTGCCAGGCCGTGCCCGGCCCTCGGGGGTACGGAGAGGTGGCAGGACTGACGACTCATCTGGGCTGGTGTAGATGTAGACTTCCAGTGCAGAGGCATTGAAGGTGAAGGGAAAAGACAGTTCCACTGCTATGCAGGGGATTCACGTGACATTGTATTTTGAGTGTTTTGTGCAATCACATATGCGAATGCCTGTTGTATGGCAAACAGCTCAGTTTGGGTTGATGATACTGGTCCTCCCAGTCTCCAATATGCCTGTATGTTGGCCGTGCAAGAGCAGCGCCAGCACTCTCATATCCTGTGTCAACCGATCCGTCTGTGAAGATGTGGGTGGCTCCTGCTACTGCTATGCTATACATTTGCTTTTCTATTATGCGCCTTAGGATTGTTGGATCATAGGCAACCTTTTTCATTGGGAAACTTTCTATTACTATTTTGAAGGTAGGCTCCTCCCATTGTGGGGAACAAGTGTAGTTTGGGTGTGGTTGATCACCCTCTCTATTATGAATCATGCTTTTTAAATGTAGTCTGTTTAGGACATTTCCTGCTCCGGCAGCCCAAGAGTTTCCACTGATTTGGCCAAGTCCAACCACCATGGCCTGCCGTACTGGGACTTAGTCAGGGGAAATAATTAACTTACTGATAATTGTAGCTGTTCTTTGTGATATTCTTTCTTGAAGAGAGGGCAAACCCGTTTCCAGTCTTAGAGTTTCAAGCCTGGTCAACATTGGGGCTCCCAGTGCGGCTCTCATAGCATTTTTTGGGGGCAACTTCAAGCTTTTTCCACTGTTGGTGTGATAGGCTTGTGAGTGCAGGTGCGACATAGTCGATCACTGATCTGACTGCCTGTACATAGTATGTGCGAAGGACTTGCAGATTGGCTCCTCCAGAGAGGGAGGATAGCGACCTGAGGTTTGCCGTCCTGGTCGCAGTTCGCTCTCTCAAGTAAGTGACCTTAACATTAAAGTTTATGTGTGTGTCCAGGATTATTCCTAGGTACTGATAGGTGTCCACCCATTCAATTGGTTGACCCTGTACTGTGAGTTGGATGTTGGCTTCGCTATTTTTATGGGCATGGCTTTTGTCTTTAAGGGGTTGAGTTTGATACCAATCTGTTTTGCCTCTTTACTGATGCAGTCTAAGCATTTGGGTGCAAGGCGCGCCGCATCCCTTCCTTTTATGATGATGACAAAGTTGTCCGCGTAGTTTAGCAGCCTACAGTGATGTGGAAGTTTCAACCTCATTATTCTTTCCATTAAACAGTTGAAGAAAAGGGGGCTGAGAATGCCTCCTTGCGGTGTACCATTTTCATGTCTTTTGTACTCAGAGACTGTGCCATGAAGTTTTACTCTAGCTTCTCTGTTTATGAGACAGTTTTTGGTCCAGGAGAGCAGGTTGCCTGTGACCTCTTTGTCAATGAGGCAGCAGAGAATAGCTGGGGCGCTAGCCAGTTCAAAGGCTTTCTCGAGGTCCGGGAATATCAGCATTCCTGGTCTGTCATTCAAGTGGACTAACAGAGTTGTAATGCATTCCACTGTGCCAACCCCTCTTCACTAGGCATACATATTATGGTGCAGTTTAGGCATTTTCCACTCAAATCTGTTGAGTGCCATTTTGACAGCCGTCTTGGCTGCACAGCTTTGGAGAGAGATCGGCCTGGGATTAGCTGGATCTTTGGGTTTAGGGATCAGCACTATGTCTGCTCTATTCCAAGCTGTGGGTCTAGTTTGAGAAGTCCAGGCTAAATTAATTAACCTTAGGTATGCAGCGTCTCCCTCTGGGCCGAGAGAGATAATAATATTATAGGATTCTAATAATTTTATAGGATATTTTATCGTCTCCATGGAATGTATCCTTGGAGTTTTTCTTAGCCCGATTGAGCTCATCTAGTGTGAAAGAAACATTAGTGTCAAAGACTTCTGCACATGCTGTAAGGATTCTGTGGCACCTGTCTTCCTCTAATCATGTCTGCACTGTTAATACATCTGGTGGAAGCTGATTGCTGGCTGCTCTTTCTGCAAACCTGGTTGCCAGTACTTCGGCTTCCTGATGCGGAGCCTTAGGGTTTGGGACTTTAGGTGTTTTATTCCCTTTGGCCCGGTGGATTTGCTGCCACATCTATCCGAGAGAGGTGTGTTCATTCAGATGTGAACACCATTCCAGTCACTTTTGTTCTTTTATTACCCTGGTCTCTTGATGCACATGTTTCTTGACCTCACAAAGTTAGGTCCTGTTGCGGTCACTTGGCTGCTTTTTGTATAGCTTCCTTGTGCAGTTGAGTCTATGGTTGAGTTCTTTGACACGTTCACAATAGTACCAATGATCTTTGTGGTGTCCGGTGGACTGTTTTTTCAGTGGGATTAAGTGGTTGGCTGCACTTTGAATTGCTTTGACAAAATCTTGTTCTTCCTGATTAATGTATTCAGGAATATCATAGTTTCTATGCCACTCTAAAATGAGGCTTTGAAATCGGTCACATTTTGCTAAAGCGAAGCTCCATGCTTCAGATGGAGGCGGAGGTGGGGTGGGTAGATCCAACTTAAGATCAATTTGGACCCCATAGTGGTCGCTTGTGAGTGTGGGCTCAACTGACCATGTTGCTGCATCTCTTAGGGAGGCTGAAACGAAGGTAAGGTCTAATCTACCACCTTGGGTGTGGGTGGGTTTATTCTTGTTCAGGATTTGGATTTCTGGAAGCTGGTCTAGTAGATGTGCAATGTGAGTGCCGGCCTCATTTGTTGTGTTCGAGACCAGTGCCAAACAATGATGGGCATTAAAATCACCACAAATGATTGTGTTTGATGTAGTCGCGTGTCCAAATAACACTGAGAGATCCATCTCAGCACCTGGAGACCTGTAAACATTAAACACTTCAAGTTTGTCGTGTCTTAGCTCAATGGACACTCCCATCACCTCTGTCCCTGGCCCACAGTCGGGTGGGCTGGTTATGAGCCTGGAGATCAGGTCACATTTCACATAGATGGCACATCCCCTGAATTGTCCGTTGACCCATGGAAGGAAGAAGCCTCAATAGCCTGAGATTTTAGGTTCTAATCCGACTCGAAGCAAGCTCTCCTATAGTATCAGGATGTCTATGCCTTTGGTTGCTGCTATGCATTGCTGTATTGCAATTTTGTGCGTAGCCCTTGCGCATTCCATTGCAGGATCCTTAGTCTCTAGGTCGTTGGAATTTGCTAATATTACTGTGGAGTCTGGAGTCTGATGAACACGCCATGGAAGTTGGAACTGGAGTTGAGGATCTTGAACCTGAAATTGACTCATCAAGGTCGCTTTCAGATCTACTGGACTCTATCTGTTTTTTAGGAGTGTCTCCTGTCCTGCGTTCTTGAGGGGTGAGGATATTGTTTTTGTCTGGGTACAAGTGACAGGATGAACAACCCAGCGGGTTTTCTTCCTATTGGGGAGTGTTGTACATGCTGCTATGGCGGTGTGTCTACTCACAAGATGAGTGGCGCTGCCCAATAAACTCGCCCCTCGGGGCAAAATTAAAAAAAAAAAACAAATTTCTTGAGCTTGTGCTCAATTGTCTTCCGTGTCTCTGTGGTTTGCTTGATACCGTGTATCGACAGCAAATTCTCGACCAATTCCGTGATCAAGGTTTTAAGCATAGACCAGAGAGCGTCCAGTTGTGCGGGATCACTATTTACTGATGTGCAGGTTTGGAGGCCTGTTTCCTCTTTGATTAACCCTCTCAGTGGAAACTTTAACACTAGTATAGACATTCGTACTACTATTGCCTTCTAGCGTGCTTACTGGATGACGCGGCCGTGTATTAACAATTCTCGTGCGTTAATGTTATTAATAATTTAAAATATATTTAAATACTCCAGTCTTATATATTACAATTTTTAAAGTTATCAAAATAAGTATAGTTTATTATTTTCTATAAACCAAAAACATAAAATTTGAAATATTTGATTGAAATGTTGTTAATTATATAGTGACAAAAAAAAAGCTTTTTCCTTTATGGTAGACTTAAGCGCATCACTTTGCGCTTTGTCATGGGTTCGTATCCTGGTCGGGGAGGATTTACTGGGCGCAAATCCTTAACTGTAGCCTCTGTTTAACTCAACAGTAAAATGTGTACTTGGTTGTAACAACGATTCTTCGCGGCGGGGATCGTATTCCAGGGACCTGCCCGAAATGCTACGCGTACTAGTAGCTGTACAAGAATGTAACAACTCTTGTATATATCTCAAAAATATTATAAAAAAATCACGTTAGTGATCGCTGAACATCGTTTTCTTTATCCTTGGCGACTCTTGGGCGACCACCGTCAACTTTAGTAATCTTCCTCCAGTTTTAAATGCTGGACGGCGACAGAAAGGCTCGTTGACTTGATGCTTCACAAGCAAGATGAATGCAATGTGCTTATGAAGCCCGACGGTTGAGTGGACAGAGTTCGGGGTTCGTAGTCCTTAGGGTCTGGGTTCGATCCCCGGCTAAGGCGGAAACAAATGGGCAGATTTTCTTTTACCCTGATGCCCTGTTCACCTAGTAGTAAATAGGTACCTGGGAGTTAAACAGCTGCTATGGGATGCTTCCTGGGAATGTGTGTGTGTGTGTGTGAAAATTAGGATTAAAGACTTGCCAGAAACGTTATACGTGCTAGTGGCTGTACAAGAATGTAAGAACTATTGTATAAATAAATAAATAAAATATTTACTAACATTGAGTTACTCTCGGCCCTTTACCAAAACAAGAAATGACAGAAGCAGCATAATCAATAAGAGATCTCACAGTATGCCATGTACTCATCCAGTAGATTATTATTATTAGATGTGATTACTATTGGATGTGATATGTAAAATATGATTAATACTGGTATTTGTGTACTGCATAGGTTTGTGAGCCCCTCGATGAACCTTATATAGACGAGGGTAGAAATAGCCATTGGGGGAATAGCCTAAGCTACTTTATTTATTTATTTATTTATTTATTTATTTATTTATTTATTTATTTATTTATTTATTTATTTATTTATTATTTTGAGATGTATTTCATTACCTAATAAAAGAATTCACACTGCCCTATTTCTAAACTTTACCTTCACCTGTGCCTCTCCATCTTTAATTTCAACACTAAAGATGACAAAAGTTCTGGGGCCAGATTCACGAAGGTACTTAAGAATGTTTTTCTTCTTAGCTACGAATGTTTTTTTCTTAGCGCCTTCGTGGCGCCTACGTCGGTATTCAGGTAGCTACACTAAGAAGAAAAACCTTCGTAAGTTTGGTCCGGGATCTGTGTGTGGTGTCGACCACTCGTAGCTTTACGTAAACTGGATATAACTCAATTTTTCTCTACTACATAACACTGGGATCGATTTTAATATAACAAAAGATTATTAGTTGGCGAATTTCGTGAAGAGGAGTCCTTCGTGTTAGTTATATATGCATTCTCTGCTTGAAACTTGAAGTAAATGTCTTTTATGATAGTAGAATTAGTTTTATATATATATTTTTTTTAGTTTAGTTCATTTATTATGCACCCCATACCCATCCCGTGGGCGGTAGTGGAAAGGGTTACAGAGGCACATAATGGGCTCAGGGACTGAACCCCACAATTCATTTAGCTAAGCAAGTTACAATCTTGATGAGCTAGTTATTCAATATAAGTCGTCACATCAACAATGGGTTCGAGATCGACCTCAGGTACAGGTTCTAAATTAAGCAACTGGCATACGTGGAGAGCTAGTGTCACAATTTATATGTTTGTCCTGCACACCGCCCCCCATCCAGCGGGCAGCGGTGGATAGGTTACAATCACTCAGTTACTACCTACAGTTAGCAAACTGGGGATATTTGGCTAAAATTTCTGGTAGCAGATCGTTTTGAATGAAATATTTACACATCGCTGGAACATTGGTTATAGAATTGTCTCTAAATTCACGTATCTTTTCGCACTCCATCACATAGTGACGGATTGTGTGCGAATAATTTTGTTGACACAGTTTACATTTGGTCAGGTCTACATCGGCAGATAATGAGAATTCCCAGAGATACTTGTAACCGAGTCTAAGCCGAGCAGTAGTAACATCTAGAAGTCTGCTGATTTTATTGGATGATCCATAGATGTGTGGCTCCTCTTGCATGATAGTATGATGATAGATGGAATTACTGGTGTCAATTTCACTTTGCCTCAGATCTACAAGATCTTGTTGAAGTTCTCGGTGTACTGCTGCTCTCAGATTGCTCATTGACAATCCAAGGTTACACTCAACGGCTCCTTTAAAGGCAGATTCTTTGGCTAACTTATCAGCTCTATCATGCATTCGGAGGCCAACATGAGATGGAGACCACATGAAATGGACTCTGTTACCATCCTTAATAATTTTGTTGTATTTGTGTCTAGCTTCATATAATAGCAAGATATTATACCAGTAGTTATTAAGTAAATAAACACTGGTGAACATGAAATATGAGAGAAGGTGATGAGCCCTGCCTGATGGGATCATTTACTATCACCAAATGCCCCTGTTCACTGTTATAAAAACTTGTGTAGCTGTACTATGGGGGCCTAGTATTATATGGATGTAGGGGCAATAGTAGGTATTAAGAGTACCAAGCAGGGAGATCTAAAGGCCCGGCCCCCAAATAAACTATAAGCAGTGCTGACTACTTGGCTACACAACAAGGTCAGTCTAGGGAATGATCAATATCTCCTACACAGGAAGAATTGATACTCTGGCTTTACTTACTTATTTATTAACCCCTTAACAACCCCCCATATACATTCACACCAATAACAAATATAATAATAACTTTACCACACTATCTTACATTAAAAGCCTTGGTCCACTTAAGCAGGATACAAGGTTTTACACTGAACACAAGCTAGGGTAAAGTACTACTGGTGAAACACTTGAAACTTGGGTAGCTTAGGGTAGCGCCCACGTGGTACCTCACACAACACAACAAACACTACACTAGGGGTACCCAAAACCCTGGCAACTACTACCACAGGTCAACACCAATTTACAACTTCCAGAGTAGGCACACTTACAAGTACAATAAATACAACTTAACTTAAGGTAAAGGAAATAAGTAAGGGAGCCGGTCGGCCGAGCGGACAGCATGCTGGACTTGTGATCCTGTGGTCCTGGGTTCGATCCCAGGCGCTGGCGAGAAACAATAGGCAGAGTTTCTTTCACCCTATGCCCCTGTTACCTAGCAGTAAAATAGGTACCTGAGTGTTAGTCAGCTGTCACGGGCTGCTTCCTGGGGGTGGAGGCCTGGTCGAGGACTGGGCCGCGGGGACACTAAAAAGCCCTGAAATCATCTCAAGATAACGGGTAGAAGGGGAGAGAGAGATGCCGAGCCACAGAGTCCAGCTGTTGACACCACGAACGCCTAACAGAGAAGGAGGCTTGCAGCCACCCGATCAGGCTCCCGCATTTTGTGGTGCCGGGATGAGCCTAACTGATCGTGCAGCTATACACATTAAAACATCTTCCCCTATACCTCATATTATTACTTAACTCGTTCTAAAGATAGTTAATCTTATAACAATGTTACTTAATCCACAACAAGCTCAAGAGTCTGAATGCTTTGTGAGCAACAAGAATTGTCTTACATCTGGCAGGGAAGATACGAACAACTACACGTCGGCAAGCGTGTCAAATACTACAAGGTAGTTTATTTTGCTCAAATTTAACCTCTGGTTTCCAACTGAGGCACCCAGGGTCGTAACATTCACCTAGTAGTAAGGGTGTNGGTATATTGAAGACCAGGTTAAAAAAAAAATCCACATAAATATATAGAAACTTTATGTGGCAAGAGAAGAACTACTAGAATCACTGATAGTACTGCCACGACTCTAGATCACATCTGGATCAACATAACCTCTCCGCTTACTTCAGGTATAATCACCGATAGCACTACAGACCATTACCCCACATTTCTCTTGACTAACAATAACAAACCACCTCTAGAGTCAAGGGAGGTAAACTTTAGGCTGCACAATGAAACTGCTTTAGACAATTTTATAACTGCTGCTGATAATGTCAGCTGGGAGTCCGAGTTAGGTAACATAAGGGACATCGACCTAGCACTGCAATCTTTTCTTCAAAAAACTCTCAGCCTTTATAACACACACTGTCCTATGCTAACGAAACAAGTCACAACCAAAAGGCTTAACAATCCTTGGCTTACAAAGGAATACTTAAATCCATTAATAAAAAACATAACCTTGAGAAGAAGTATAGGTTAGGAACCGTCTCCAAAGAATTCTCAAAGAATTACTCGTTATTGCTATCTAAAATAATTAGACAAGCCAAAACTAAATACTACGAAGATAAATTTACCCAAATAAAGAGCAACATTAAAAAAACTTGGAGCACAATTTCAAAAATATTGGGATCAAAGAAGATTTTAAATAACAAGCCAACAATCTTGTCCAATAACGATGGTCAGCTTTCAGCCTCTGATTTGCTATTGAGTTCAATAGGTTCTTCTCTTCCATTGGGTCATCCCTTGCAAATGATATTCCATCTTCCAGTACTGATGTTAAGGACTATCTTACAGGTAACTACCCACAGTCTCTGTACCTAAAGCCTACTAATTCCACTGACGTCAATGAGATAATCCTTTCCCTTAAAACCAAGTCTAGTGCCCTTGAGGAGATACCAATTTACAAAAAAACTCCAGATCTTTAGCCCCTGCTATTGCATTGCTCTTCAACAAGTCACTTGAACTCCAAACCTTTCCAGATATTCTAAAAAAAAGCGAGAGTAACCCCTGTCCACAAATGTGGTGATCTTACAGATGTTAACAACTACAGACCTATATCAATCCTGCCTAACTTGTCAAAAATATTTGAAAAACTAATCTACAAGCAGCTTTACTCTTATCTAGCCAAACACAATATACTTAGCTCTTGTCAATATGGCTTCAGACCCAAAAAAAGCACTAACGATACACTTATTAGTATGATTAACTTGATTCATGCAGCTCTTGATAAAAATGAGTTCCCTGTTGGGTTATTTGTGGACCTGCGTAAGGCTTTTGACACTGTCAACCAAAAAAACTTTTTCTTAAATTACATCATTATGGAGTCAGAGGACACTCCCTGCAATACCTCAAATCTTACCTTACTGACAGGCTCCAGTATGTTTCTGTGAATAATTCAATTTCTCCCACCCTACCCATCAACATTGGTGTTCCTCAGGGCAGCATACTTGGCCCTCTCCTCTTTCTCATCTACATTAATGACCTTCCAAATGCCTCCCAACACCTCAACCCAATTCTATTTGCTGACGACATAACCTTCATTTACTCCAGTCCCGACCCCCTTGCTCTAAATGCCACAGTAAATACTGAGCTAAATAAAGTCCATCTTTGGCTAATTGCCAACAAACTCACTCTTAACATTGACAAAACTTTCTATATTCTGTTTGGCAATAAATCCTCTAATCAAATAAATCTCAAAATAAACAATACCCAAATTTGTAACATATTAGATGGCAAATTCCTTGGCGTTCTCATTGACCACAAGCTGAATTTCCAGGGACACATTCTAAATATATCAAAAAAAGTTTCAAAAACTGTTGGCATTCTTTCTAAGATCAGATATTATGTACCCCGCCCTGCCCTGGTGACTTTCTATTACTCTCTCATCTATCCATATCTCAACTATGGTATTTGTGCTTGGGGTTCTACTACCCAAAATCATTTACGTCCTCTAATTACTCAACACAAAGCTGCTATTAGGACAATATCCAACTCTGGCCCCAGACATCACTCGGTACCCCTACTCAAATCTCTGAATATGTTAGATATTAAGTCACTGCACATTCTCTCATGTGTATCATACATATATAAAACGCTGAACTGTAATGCCAATCCTGACCTCAAAAGCTTCATTGAAGGTTGTAACAGAACCCATGAGCACCACACCAGAAATAAATACAGTTTTGATATTCCAAGAGTACGACTTAATCAAACTAGAAATGCTCTACAAATCAAGGGACCCATAATGTGGAATGACCTTCCCAATCATGTTAAAGACTGTACCTCTCTCAACCAGTTTAAGATAAAAACGAAGCACTACCTAATAAATTCCCTGTAACCTACCCTACCCCTCTATTGTCAACCCATGTCTGTTTTTTTAATCAACGCTGTTTGTCGACCTAATTGTATTTGTGCTGCTTTTTCAGCCATGTTCCCCCCTTTTTTATCTCTATTTTTATTTGTTCTCAACACATTTTATTCTTTATACTCATTTAGTATTAAGCTTTAGTCATTAATGTTTTTCAGGCCCAAAACGCTTTGCGTAATAGTGGCTTTAGGCAATGTATGTAGTAGCTCTATCTATAAATCCATCAATCTTTGTAAAATCTCTTGTATGTATGTACCTCACCTAAATAAACATTTATTTATTTATTTATTTATTTATTCATAACTGGATTTACCTTCAGTAGGTAAAGACAGTAGGTCTCCGAGAAAGTGGAGGGAATGGTTATTCCTGAAGGTCAATCAGAGGAGGATGATGACCTTCTGTCATCCTTATTTTTTTTTTTACATGCAAGCATGCAAGTCAAATACAATAAAACAACAAGTGAAACATAACAATACAAAACAAGACACCGCCAGCCAGAAGGACCGACAGTACATCAATTACCAAAACTGGAGAAGGTTATAATATATGGATGAGAAAATCACAATTAAATACATAACAGAAGACAATTACAAACAAGCAAGCAATGCAAGCAAAACAAGAAAACAGAGGAACAATTTAAAACATTACAAAACATATTAGCAGCATAAATCAAAATAGACGGAAGCACCGGCCTGAAGGACCGACAACAAAGGACACTAGTATCAACAACATGAAATATAACACGAACTCACATTATACAACAAGCCAATAACAAACAAAGGAAAAAGAAAAAAAACACAACACTTAAAGCATGAATAAAACACACAGGTCAAAGTAATAACACAAAAAACAAATACATGAATAATAAATACATGAATAATTACACCCACACCAAACCACCCGGCTCGTCACAAACAAAGGGAGAGGCACGGGCACAAACTATAAGAGGGTAAACAAACAGCCAGAAGAGCACATAATACAAGAGTAAGCACAGAATCAGGAGATCAGCGGACATACTTGCCCGAAAACATGACTCGAGGGAACCGTACATTGAATGCCTCCCAGAGTAACCACTGCCAAGGGCTTAAACCATCCACCGGGGACCCCATGTCATCTGGAACCTCGGCAACAAACACCCGTAAACAGGGGACCCAGATGGTATCACTCCTGAGGCGAGTGATCGGCACACGCTCCCACACGGAGGGAATCACTTCACCACAAAAGTCTCGCGATTCCTCGAATATCGGTAACGCAGCAATCCCCGACCAGTGATCCGACGGCACCACAGACTCCGGCGGGACTTCCCCCAGGTCCCCAATGCGCACCCTCAGACGAGGGATCCGGACAGAGGGCATCACCACAGGGGCGCCACGGGCACACCACCAGACGACTGCCGGGAACCCGAGCGGAGCGCATCTTTCCGCAAGGTCACCACCAGGCCACGCCCAGCACCAGCATCCCCACCATCCCTGGCATGGAAGCTACCACACCCCACCGCGGAGAGTCCTCTGGTGGAGAAGGAACAGAAGGCACACCTGAGACACGAACACTACCACCAGCAGGCACATGGACCTCCGCCACCACTAACCGCGGAGCCATCGACGCATCCGGATCCACACCGTCAACACCCGAAGACCCACAGTCACTGAATTACCCAACATCGGCCCAGGCAGACGACGAACGTCTGGAACGTTTGGGCTCTGGCCGGATCGTCAGAGCCGGAAGCCGACCCAGAAACACTATCACTACCAGCTGGACGAACCAATGCCCGACGCAGAACTGCAGCAGCCTCTATCACAGGGCGAACTGGGCCACACACAGCAGGACGCTCCGCAGCCACCCCAACATCCAGCCCATCAGGGACCCGAGGCGAGGACTCAGGGTCAGGTGCATCAGTAGAAGACAAGGGAGAAGACGGGGACGCCACACAGTGAGCACCAGGAAGGCCCTCGGGAGCACCGTGGACAGTGACAGGAGCAGGTAGACCATCCAACGGCATCACAATACCCGGAGGAGGGGCTGCAATAACCGGAGGTTCGACGGGGGACGCAGCAGATAACGGAACCTGCACCTCCTCATCTCCGGAATCCTCGCCCTGAGGGAGTGGCGGGAAATCCTCTTCTCTGAACAAGTTGGCAGGAGCAGCGGGGGCCGCAGAGCACCCGGCAGCTAGATGCCCCAACAGGCCACACCGGAAACAGGTATGGGGCTGCCGGGCATAAAACACCCTGACATAGTAACCCATCAGCCAGACAGAAGACGGTATATCCGACCGCAGACGCATACCCAAGGTACGAATGTTCGTACTCCGTCCTGCATATCTCCCCGAGGAGAGCGTATTCACTCGCACGCCGACAACAGCTCCATACCTCCTGAAGTAACGCCGGAGGAGGTCGTCAGGAAACTGCAGGGACGCACTATAGACACTGACATAAGTCAGGGCACCACCGCTGGTGAGCACGGGCTCACCATAGCCCGTGCTATTTGGAACTTGTTCCGAGTAGCTGAATCTATAACAACAACAAACAACTGTAACAAGCTCAACACCGTAAATAGCCTCCACCGGGATACGAAGCATGTCACACATTACTAACTCTATGTCCGGATATCCAGCCTTACTAGTGAACTCCAGTCCCACGGAGTTCACATGCACAACAGGAGGAAGATGGCCCCCCATGTCAAAACCGCCACGTCAACACACAGTCAGGCAGCAATACAACTGGGAGGGCAGAGACGCCCACACCCCCTGGCGACGAAATCGGCAAACACCCCAACTACCAGAGGCCAGGCGACACGTCTGTACCTCACGGCAGCTCCAGGTGCAGGATGATGACCTTTTGTCATCCTTAATTAGTAGCCAAGTTAGGCCTGGTCACCCTATGGTCACCAGATCTCGTGCGCACGTGAGCGCACAGTAATTGAGTTAAGCTGTCATCTGAGTTAATAGGTAGAGGCAAAGAATTGTAATGTATGTGCTTAGTCAAGAGTGACGTACCTTTACCTACCCTGGAGGAGTTATCCTTCTTAAAACCTCCAGGGCAGATCCAGGTCTCCACCAGACAAGAGTTTATGAACGTTTCTTTCCCCAGGTCTGCTCACATTACCGCACTGTCGGCCATATTCCTTCTCGACACTTAAGGCCAGCTGTTGTTGTTGTTATAGATTCAGCTACTCGGAACAAGTTCCAAGTAGCACGGGCTATGGTGAGCCCGTAACTACCTGGCACAGGAGCTGGGCAAGAAGCACAGGCTATGGTTAGCCTCGTGGACAGGAGATGTCTCCCGTGTAAGGCCAGCGTAGCATGTCACTTTTATTGTCTGATTGATGACAAGCCACACGGCACCTAGGATGCATTTCCGATGGTTCCTTTTTCATATAAAAGGGGTGACGCCGAGGAAAATAAGACTCGCGTCCCTACCAAAACCGTGCCACCCAAAAGGTGGCACGGGCATGAATAGCCCGTAAGTGGTGGCCGTTTTGAGCCGTTACCAGTATCAATAGCTGATACTGGAGAGCTGTGGAGGTGCAACTGCACCCTGCGTGACGGGAGATGTCTCTCCCGTTTTTATTGTCTGGCGGGAACCAGGTTTAGTTCCCGAGGGACAGGAAGGGTATCGCTACATCACCCCCCCCCCCTCCATCCCCCCCCCCCACCCTTGTTAGTGGTACCTGCCATGGTGGGGGCGGCTACAAGTCAAGGTCACAGCCGACACTTCATCACTTAATGAGGTTATGGTACTGCCAACACTAGCTGTCATCTGGAGGACTGATTCAACATATCAGACGAGACATTAATGAGATCACCTGCCTTGCTATGAAGAACACTGGTGACCGGAAGTGAACAGCCAAAAAACCGCGGACTGGATTGGGCAACGGTTGAGGGACTGCACAAGGCCCTGCCCACTCCTGAGATTCCTGATACGCCGAGCAACAAGATTTGAAACTTTGATGCTACATAAGAAGAGCACGTTCTCTCTGGAGTGTGCATGATACGCCAACGCACGATTTACGATTTGCATGTTGGACCTACAATCATGTGCATGATGGGATAACGAGGAATGTCGTAAAGTCGAAAGTGGTTAAAGTCGAAACTCTCATATTCTCCAGACCTTGGGACAAGATCGTCTTTCACTTAGGCAGACCTCCTCTGTCATTTCCTCAACACACAAAGGCACTTCTTGTATCACTGAAGCAGTTGAACACAAGTTCACAATATCCAGGAGCCCTCACAACACAACCGCCCGCCATCGCGCTTGGGGCCACACTTTCTCTTCCCGCCTTTTGAAGAGAGAGGATTGATTCATTAGCTCCCTCGCCTCCCATTAATCTAATCGCCGAACCTTCATTTATCTCTGAAATTCTATCTCCAATACTCTGTAAGTTGAATCATATCCTCATTTCTTGGGCCATGAGAATGATCTTGGGATTATTCTCATGGCTTCATATTGTATCTTCTCCAACTGTTTAGTCTGCCTTTACCAAAACAAGAAATGACAGAGGCAGCCTAATCAATATGAGATCTCACAGTATGCCATGTGATTACTATTGGAATATGAAATGTAAAATATGGTTAATAACTGTGTACTGTATGGGTTTGTGAGCCCCTTGAGGGACTTTATTAGAGGGTAGAAATAGCCTAACTTACTTTATCCTTTTGAGATGTACTTTTTTCTAAATAAACTTTCTTGAAATTAAAAAGCGATAGAGTTTTCCTCCACAAAATGATCTGGAGAAATTCTGGCAAGCGTCTTTCCTGCTGTCAGCGCGAACAGTAATGTTCAGTTTATATTGCCCATTGGGCATCTAAAATGTATATAATAATATTATAATAAAAGCCAACCAGTGTATTAACGATGATTGATTGATTGGTAAAGATTAATCCACCCAAGAGGTGGCACAGGCATGAATAACCCGTAAGTGGTACATTTTTTTGTTCAGTAAATCTATATAGTGTGCTGAAGTCGCATTTAATCGTCAGGCTGCGATAGCGGGGAGAGGATACTGCTTGACAGTCTTTATAAGGGAGTCCAGCTGCTGGACACCTCCCTTGACCAGAAGAGTGGCTGTGGTAGTGGCTTCAGGCTGGTTACTGCAAGATTCAGGGACTCTTAAAACTCTTCTAAGGTCGTTGGTTGCTTCACATTCCAGAAGATAGTGAAGTAGTGACTTTTCTGTGACTGTTTCGCAGAAGATGCACTCTCTCTGTCGGGGTTCACCAATCTCGCAATTGCATCTGTAACCTAGACGTAGTCTATATAACCGAACTGCAATTTCCCTGTGGATTCCTTTCGAGATATTTAACCTTTCTAATTTGGTTGCCTGAAGATACCATATTGCCGAGGGCGAACCTTCAGCAACTCTCTGGTGTAGATAGGCTTTGTTGAGGTGTGAGAGTTTTTTGGTGATGATGTTTTTTATGTTCTCTAGGCTGGGTTGAATTGTTTTATGAATCATTGGATGACGAGTTGTCAATTTAGCAATTTCATCGGCTTTCTCATTTAATGGAATTCCAACATGGGATGGGATCCGGTTTAAGGGTATGTTGAGTCCTTTGCCTTTAGCGACTGCTCCAAGATACAAAATGGTGGTAATTATTTCCACGTTGTCTTTCACTGTTTTTGTCTTTATATTTGAAGTGCAGCTTTTATGTCTGTGTGTATGACTGTTGTGACGAGTTGTGGTATCACAGCTATACTGAACCAAGATGGTGTGGCTCTCCCTCACACAAATAAAAAAAATGCTGTTATTAGCCTTGCAGTGTGTAAGTCGCAGGTGGAAACAAATGAAAATCATCAAATAAATAATTAAAACAATTTACTAAAATATTAATGAACAAAAATGACACATGACAATACTTGGCTATTATTATATAACAAATCAAATAAGTAAATGAAAGTTTAACTCTAATACAATGCATGCAGATATACTGGTGTACTGAAGACAGCTACCATACCACTACACCATCAGTCACACGACGGTGGCTGAAGGCGGACGACGGGTGAGAGACACAAAGGTGATCCTAGAGCACTAAGGGAGAGACTGACTCTCCAGATTGATTGATTGATGAAGATTAAGCCATCCAAAAGGTGGCACGGGCATGAATAGCCCGTAAGTGGTGGCCCTTTTGAGCCATTATTAGTATCAATAGAGGATACTGGAGATCTGTTGAGGTCCGACTGCACCCTGCGTGACGGGAGATGTCTCCCATTTCCTATAAAATAAATTGATTGATTGACGAAGATTAAGCCACCCAAAAGGTGGCACGGGCATGAATAGCCCGTAAGTGTTGGCCCTTTGAGCCATTACCGGTATCAATAGAAGATACTGGAGATCTGTGGGTGTGCGACTGCACCCTGCGTGACGGGAGATGTCTCCCTTGTGGATGGATTGATTGATGAAGATTACGCCAACCAAAAGGTGCACGGGCATGAATAGCTCGTAAGTGGTGCCCTTTTGAGCCATTACATACTGATACTGGAAATCTGTGGAGGTGCGACTGCACCCTGCGTGACGGGAGATGTCTCCTTGACCAAAGGGTGATGATTGATTGATGAAGATTAAGCCACCCAAAAGGTGGCACGGGCATGAAAAGCCAGTAAGTGGTGGCCTTTTTGAGCCATTACCAGTATCAAGAGCTGTAGGGACTCTGCAGAGTTGTTGTTGTTATAGATTCAGCTACTCGGAACAAGTTCCAAGTAGCACGGGCTATGGTGAGCCTCGTGGACAGGAGATGTCTCCCCGTGCTCTCCAGAGAGGCGGCGCCCTTTATATAGTCCGGCGGTGATGACTCATCCAGTGTCAACGCGAGGTGGACATCTGGTCAACTAGCAACCTGCTCGTTGTGGCTGGCGGTGCCTTTGTGTTGAGCTGCACCACTGTTAGTGGCTGGCGGCACCTTTGTGTTGAGCTGCACCACTGTTAGTGGCTGGCGGCACCTTTGTGTTGAGCTGCACCACTGTTAGTGGCTGGCGGCACCTTTGTGTTGAGCTGCACCACTGTTAGTGGCTGGCGGCACCTTTGTGTTGAGCTGCACCACTGTTAGTTGAAGGCGGCTAACTGCTTGTTTGTGAGGGCAAACTACCGGTTAGCAGAGGCGCCCGGCTTGCCTCTGAGTCGTACTAGCCGTGCCAGGCCGTGCCAGGCCGTGCCAGGCCGTGCCAGGCCGTGCCCGGCCCTCGGGGGTACGGAGAGGTGTCAGGACTGATGACTCATCTGGGCTGGTGTAGATGTAGACTTCCAGTGCAGAGGCATTGAAGGTGAAGGGAAAAGACAGTTCCACTGCTATGCAGGGGATTCACGTGACAGCTCCTCCCCGAAGCCTTTTCCTAATGCCTGAGATGTCGATGCTGGAAGGAGTGTGGAAGCAGAAGGTTCCACTTCATGAACACGTGATAGTGCGTCCGCAACTATGTTGTCTGATCCTTTGATGTAGAAGATCTGGACATTGTAGTTTTGTAGGTACAAGGTCCAACGAAGTAGACGCTGGTTGGAGAGTTGTGCTTGCTGTAGAAAACGAAGAGGATTATGATTAGAATAGATGGTGATGTGTTGGTGTCCTTGAAGGTAAGGTTCATATTGTTGCAAGCATAGGACGATGGCGAGTAGCTCCTTCTCTATAGTGCTGTAGTTTTGTTGGTGAGGCTTCAGCTTGTAGCTGTAGTAGCTGACTGGTAGGACTTCCCCCTCTCTTTGCTGCATCAGGACACCCCCAATGCCGGTGCTGCTGGCATCAACATTAAGGATGAAGGGTTGTTTCACATCTGGAGAGGCGAGAATAGGGTTAGCACACAACAAAGTTTTCAATTGTTCGAAGGCAATGGATTGTGAGTTGGCCAAATGTATTTCCTTTTAGGACTGGTAAGAATGACTAAAGGTGTGGCAACTGTGCTGAAGTTCTTGCAGAACCTACGGTAGTAAGACGCTTGTCCCAAGAATCTCATAAGTTGTTTACGAGAAGTGGGTTGTGGATATTTTTGGATGGTTTGCAGATGTATGTCTAAAGGTGTTAAGCTTCCACTGCCTATAACATGACCAAGGTATTGTACTTTACCTTTAGTAAACGTGGACTTGCCCAAATTAATGGTGAGACCAGCCTGGAGAAGCTTGTAAAATAGTCATTGTAGTCGGTCAAGATGTTCTTGCCACGAGTTGGTTGCTACAACGATGTCGTCCAGGTCAGCATAGGTGTTCTCAAGATCTTGAATAACGAGGTTGACAGCTCGCTGGAAAGTAGCAGGGGCATTGTAAGGTCCAAAAGGTAACCGTTCATACCTAAAAAGGCCAAAAGTAGTGATAAAGGCTGAGATATCTTTAGCACGCTCAGAAATCTTATTTGATAGTAGCCCTTTAGGTCTATTTGGGACAAACAGGTGGCATTACCTATTGCATCTAAGATGTCGCCGATGCGAGGTAATGGATAAGAGTCTTTGATGCCTTTAACTTCCTATAATCAGTGCACAGCCTTACCTTGCTATATGGCTTGGGAACCAGTATGCATGGTGAAGCCCAAGGAGACTCACAAGGTGTAGCTAATCCACTGCTGAGTAGGTACTTTACTTCTGCGAACATGGCTTCTCTCTTCTGTAGACTGATGCGGTAGTAAGGTTGACGGATGGGTGTCGTATCAGGAAGCCGCTGGTTATCATGTTGCACTAAATTACATTCCTGGGGAGTGTCTTGAAACAGTTTTTATGCGTAGATAGTAATTTAATTAAAGGAGCATTATTATAAGAGTGTTCTAGGTATTGGGAAGATCTTTTAAGATCTCACTGTTAGACTTCATGGTCTCGATGTTATTTTTACCATCAGAGAGGTAGCTGCACCACTGCCAGTTGAAGGCGGCTAACTGCTTGTTTGTGGGGGCAAACTACCGGTTAGCAGAGGCGCCCGGCTTGCCTCTGAGTCGTACCAGGCCGTGCCAGGCCGTGCCAGGCCGTGCCAGGCCGTGCCAGGCCGTGCCAGGCCGTGCCAGGCCCTCGGGGGTACGGAGAGGTGGCAGGACTGACGACTCATCTGGGCTGGTGTAGATGTAGACTTCCAGTGCAGAGGCATTGAAGGTGAAGGGAAAAGACAGTTCCACTGCTATGCAGGGGATTCACGTGACATTGTATTTTGAGTGTTTTGTGCAATCACATATGCGAATGCCTGTTGTATGGCAAACAGCTCAGTTTGGGTTGATGATACTGGTCCTCCCAGTCTCCAATATGAGAGGGAGGATAGCGACCTGAGGTTTGCCGTCCTGGCCGCAGTTCGCTCTCTCAAGTAAGTGACCTTAACATTAAAGTTTATGTGTGTGTCCAGGATTATTCCTAGGAACTGATAGGTGTCCACCCATTCAATTGGTTGATCCTGTACTGTGAGTTGGTGTTGGCTTCGCTATTTTTATGGGCATGGCTTTTGTCTTTGAGGGGTTGAGTTTGATACCAATCTGTTTTGCCTCTTTACTGATGCAGTCTAAGCATTTGGGTGCAAGGCGCGCCGCATCCCTTCCTTTTATGAAGATGACAAAGTTGTCCGCGTAGTTTAGCAGCCTGCATTGATGTGGAAGTTTCAACCTCATTATTCTTTCCATTAAACAGTTGAAGAAAAGGGGGCTGAGAATGCCTCCTTGCGGTGTACCATTTTCATGTCTTTTGTATTCAGAGACTGTGCCATGAAGTTTTACTCTAGCTTCTCTGTTTATGAGACAGTTTTTGATCCAGGAGAGCAGGTTGCCTTTGACCTCTTTGTCAATGAGGCAGCAGAGAATAGCTGGGGCGCTAGCCAGTTCAAAGGCTTTCTCGAGGTCCGGGAATATCAGCATTCCTGGTCTGTCATTCAAGTGGACTAACAGAGTTGTAATGCATTCCACTGTGCCAACCCCTCTTCACTAGGCATACATATTATGGTGCAGTCTAGGCATTTTCCACTCAAATCTGTTGAGTGCCATTTTGACAGCCGTCTTGGCTGCACAGCTTTGGAGAGAGATCGGCCTGGGATTAGCTGGATCTTTGGGTTTAGGGATCAGCACTATGTCTGCTCTATTCCAAGCTGTGAGTCTAGTTTGAGAAGTCCAGGCTAAATTAATTAACCTTAGGTATGCAGCGTCTCCCTCTGGGCCGAGAGAGATAATAATATTATAGGATTCTAATAATTTTATAGGATATTTTATCGTCTCCAGGGAATGTATCCTTGGAGTTTTTCTTAGCCCGATTGAGCTCATCTAGTGTGAAAGAAACATTAGTGTCAAAGACTTCTGCACACGCTGTAAGGATTCTGTGGCACCTGTCTTCCTCTAATCCTGTCTGCACTGTTAATACATCTGGTGGAAGCTGATTGCTGGCTGCTCTTTCTGCAAACCTGGTTGCCAGTACTTCGGCTTCCTGATGCGGAGCGTTAGTGTGTGGGACTTTAGGTGTTGTATTCCCTTTGGCCCGGTGGATTTGCTGCCACATCTATCCGAGAGAGGTGTGTTCATTCAGATGTGAACACCATTCCAGTCACTTTTGTTCTTTTATTACAAATTTATTACAATATTTATTATTATGTTCTTTATTTATTAACCCTGGTCTCTTGATGCACATGTTTCTTGACCTCACAAAGTTAGGTCCTGTTGCGGTCACTTGGCTGCTTTTTGTATAGCTTCCTTGTGCGGTTGAGTCTATGGTTGAGTTCTTTGACACGTTCACAATAGTACCAATGATCTTTGTGGTGTCCGGTGGACTGTTTTTTCAGTGGGATTGAGTGGTTGGCTGCACTTTGAATTGCTTTGACAAAATCTTGTTCTTCCTGATTAATGTATTCAGGAATATCATAGTTTCTATGCCACTCTAAAATGAGGCTTTGAAATCGGTCACATTTTGCTAAAGCGAAGCTCCAGGCTTCAGATGGAGGCGGAGGTGGGGTGGGTAGATCCAACTTAAGATCAATTTGGACCCCATAGTGGTCGCTTGTGAGTGTGGGCTCAACTGACCATGTTGCTGCATCTCTTAGGGAGGCTGAAACGAAGGTAAGGTCTAATCTACCACCTTGGGTGTGGGTGGGTTTATTCTTGTTCAGAATTTGGATTTCTGGAAGCTGGTCTAGTAGATGTGCAATGTGAGTGCCGGCCTCATTTGTTGTGTTCGAGACCAGTGCCAAACAATGATGGGCATTAAAATCACCACAAATGATTGTGTTTGATGTAGTCGCGTGTCCAAATAACACTGAGAGATCCATCTCAGCACCTGGAGACCTGTAAACATTAAACACTTCAAGTTTGTCGTGTCTTAGCTCAATGGACACTCGCATCACCTCTGTCCCTGGCCCACAGTCGGGTGGGCTGGTTATGAGCCTGGAGATCAGGTCACATTTCACATAGATGGCACATCCCCTGAATTGTCCGTTGACCCATGGAAGGAAGAAGCCTCAATAGCCTGAGATTTTAGGTTCTAATCCGACTCGAAGCAAGCTCTCCTATAGTATCAGGATGTCCATGCCTTTGGTTGCTGCTATGCATTGCTGTATTGCAATTTTGTGCGTAGCCCTTGCGCATTCCATTGCAGGATCCTTAGTCTTCTAGGTCGTTGGAATTTGCTAATATTACTGTGGAGTCTGGAGTCTGATGAACACGCCATGGAAGTTGGAACTGGAGTTGAGGATCTTGAACCTGAAATTGACTCATCAAGGTCGCTTTCAGATCTACTGGACTCTATCTGTTTTTTAGGAGTGTCTCCTGTCCTGCGTTCTTGAGGGGTGAGGATATTGTTTTTGTCTGGGTACAAGTGACAGGATGAACAACCCAGCGGGTTTTCTTCCTATTGGGGAGTGTTGTACATGCTGCTATGGCGGTGTGTCTACTCACAAGATGAGTGGCGCTGCCCAATAAACTCGCCCCTCGGGGCAAAATTAAAAAAAAAAAAATTCAAATTTCTTGAGCTTGTGCTCAATTGTCTTCCGTGTCTCTGTGGTTTGCTTGATACCGTGTATCGACAGCAAATTCTCGACCAATTCCGTGATCAAGGTTTTAAGCATAGACCAGAGAGCGTCCAATTGTGCGGGATCACTATTTACTGATGTGCAGGTTTGGAGGCCTGTTTCCTCTTTGATTAACCCTCTCAGTGGAAACTTTGACACTAGTATAGACATTCGTACTACTATTGCCTTCTAGCGTGCTTACTGGATGACGCGGCCGTGTATTAACAATTCTCGTGCGTTAATGTTATTAATAATTTAAAATATATTTAAATACTCCAGTCTTATATATTACAATTTTTAAAGTTATCAAAATTCTACTAATGTGTTTAAAATTATATTGAAAAATGAAGATTTTAAAATATCTTATAAGTATAGTTTATTATTTTCTATAAACCAAAAACATAAAATTTGAAATATTTGATTGAAATGTTGTTAATTATATAGTGACAAAAAAAAAGCTTTTTCCTTTATGGTAGACTTAAGCGCATCACTTTGCGCTTTGTCATGGGTTCGTATCCTGGTCGGGGAGGATTTACTGGGCGCAAATCCTTAACTGTAGCCTCTGTTTAACTCAACAGTAAAATGTGTACTTGGTTGTAACAACGATTCTTCGCGGCGGGGATCGTATTCCAGGGACCTGCCCGAAATGCTACGCGTACTAGTAGCTGTACAAGAATGTAACAACTCTTGTATATATCTCAAAAATATTATAAAAAAATCACGTTAGTGATCGCTGAACATCGTTTTCTTTATCCTTGGCGACTCTTGGGCGACCACTGTCAACTTTAGTAATCTTCCGGTGACAGAGAAAGGCTCGTTGACTTGATGCTTCACAAGCAAGATGAATGCAATGTGCTTATGAAGCCCGACGGTTGAGTGGACAGAGTTCGGGGTTCGTAGTCCTTAGGGTCTGGGTTCGATCCCCGGCTAAGGCGGAAACAAATGGGCAGATTTTCTTTTACCCTGATGCCCTGTTCACCTAGTAGTAAATAGGTACCTGGGAGTTAAACAGCTGCTATGGGATGCTTCCTGGGAATGTGTGTGTGTGTGTGTGTGAAAATTAGGATTAAAGACTTGCCAGAAACGTTATACGTGCTAGTGGCTGTACAAGAATGTAAGAACTATTGTATAAATAAATAAATAAAATATTTACTAACATTGAGTTACTCTCGGCCCTTTACCAAAACAAGAAATGACAGAAGCAGCATAATCAATAAGAGATCTTACAGTATGCCATGTACTCATCCAGTAGATTATTATTATTAGATGTGATTACTATTGGATGTGATATGTAAAATATGATTAATACTGGTATTTGTGTACTGCATAGGTTTGTGAGCCCCTCGATGAACCTTATATAGACGAGGGTAGAAATAGCCATTGGGGGAATAGCCTAAGCTACTTTATTTATTTATTTATTTATTTATTTATTTATTTATTTATTTATTTATTTATTTATTTATTTATTTATTATTTTGAGATGTATTTCATTACCTAATAAAAGAATTCACACTGCCCTATTTCTAAACTTTACCTTCACCTGTGCCTCTCCATCTTTAATTTCAACACTAAAGATGACAAAAGTTCTGGGGCCAGATTCACGAAGGTACTTAAGAATGTTTTTCTTCTTAGCTACGAATGTTTTTTTCTTAGCGCCTTCGTGGCGCCTACGTCGGTATTCAGGTAGCTACACTAAGAAGAAAAACCTTCGTAAGTTTGGTCCGGGATCTGTGTGTGGTGTCGACCACTCGTAGCTTTACGTAAACTGGATATAACTCAATTTTTCTCTACTACATAACACTGGGATCGATTTTAATATAACAAAAGATTATTAGTTGGCGAATTTCGTGAAGAGGAGTCCTTCGTGTTAGTTATATATGCATTCTCTGCTTGAAACTTGAAGTAAATGTCTTTTATGATAGTAGAATTAGTTTTATATACATTTTTTTTAGTTTAGTTCATTTATTATGCACCCCATACCCATCCCGTGGGCGGTAGTGGAAAGGGTTACAGAGGCACATAATGGGCTCAGGGACTGAACCCCACAATTCATTTAGCTAAGCAAGTTACAATCTTGATGAGCTAGTTATTCAATATAAGTCGTCACATCAACAATGGGTTCGAGATCGACCTCAGGTACAGGTTCTAAATTAAGCAACTGGCATACGTGGAGAGCTAGTGTCACAATTTATATGTTTGTCCTGCACACCGCCCCCCATCCAGCGGGCAGCGGTGGATAGGTTACAATCACTCAGTTACTACCTACAGTTAGCAAACTGGGGATATTTGGCTAAAATTTCTGGTAGCAGATCGTTTTGAATGAAATATTTACACATCGCTGGAACATTGGTTATAGAATTGTCTCTAAATTCACGTATCTTTTCGCACTCCATCACATAGTGACGGATTGTGTGCGAATAATTTTGTTGACACAGTTTACATTTGGTCAGGTCTACATCGGCAGATAATGAGAATTCCCAGAGATACTTGTAACCGAGTCTAAGCCGAGCAGTAGTAACATCTAGAAGTCTGCTGATTTTATTGGATGATCCATAGATGTGTGGCTCCTCTTGCATGATAGTATGATGATAGATGGAATTACTGGTGTCAATTTCACTTTTCCTCAGATCTACAAGATCTTGTTGAAGTTCTCGGTGTACTGCTGCTCTCAGATTGCTCATTGACAATCCAAGGTTACACTCAACGGCTCCTTTAAAGGCAGATTCTTTGGCTAACTTATCAGCTCTATCATGCATTCGGAGGCCAACATGAGATGGAGACCACATGAAATGGACTCTGTTACCATCCTTAATAATTTTGTTGTATTTGTGTCTAGCTTCATATAATAGCAAGATATTATACCAGTAGTTATTAAGTAAATAAACACTGGTGAACATGAAATATGAGAGAAGGTGATGAGCCCTGCCTAATGGGATCATTTACTATCACCAAATGCCCCTGTTCACTGTTATAAAAACTTGTGTAGCTGTACTATGGGGGCCTAGTATTATATGGATGTAGGGGCAATAGTAGGTATTAAGAGTACCAAGCAGGGAGATCTAAAGGCCCGGCCCCCAAATAAACTATAAGCAGTGCTGACTACTTGGCTACACAACAAGGTCAGTCTAGGGAATGATCAATATCTCCTACACAGGAAGAATTGATTCTCTGGCTTTACTTACTTATTTATTAACCCCTTAACAACCCCCCATATACATTCACACCAATAACAAATATAATAATAACTTTACCACACTATCTTACATTAAAAGCCTTGGTCCACTTAAGCAGGATACAAGGTTTTACACTGAACACAAGCTAGGGTAAAGTACTACTGGTGAAACACTTGAAACTTGGGTAGCTTAGGGTAGCGCCCACGTGGTACCTCACACAACACAACAAACACTACACTAGGGGTACCCAAAACCCTGGCAACTACTACCACAGGTCAACACCAATTTACAACTTCCAGAGTAGGCACACTTACAAGTACAATAAATACAACTTAACTTAAGGTAAAGGAAATAAGTAAGGGAGCCGGTCGGTCGAGCGGACAGCACGCTGGACTTGTGATCCTGTGGTCCTGGGTTCGATCCCAGGCGCTGGCGAGAAACAATGGGCAGAGTTTCTTTCACCCTATGCCCCTGTTACCTAGCAGTAAAATAGGTACCTGAGTGTTAGTCAGCTGTCACGGGCTGCTTCCTGGGGGTGGAGGCCTGGTCGAGGACCGGGCCGCGGGGACACTAAAAAGCCCCGAAATCATCTCAAGATAACGGGTAGAAGGGGAGAGAGAGATGCCGAGTCACAGAGTCCAGCTGTTGACACCACGAACGCCTAACAGAGAAGGAGGCTTGCAGCCACCCGATCAGGCTCCCGCATTTTGTGGTGCCGGGATGAGCCTAACTGATCGTGCAGCTATACACATTAAAACATCTTCCCCTATACCTCATATTATTACTTAACTCGTTCTAAAGATAGTTAATCTTATAACAATGTTACTTAATCCACAACAAGCTCAAGAGTCTGAATGCTTTGTGAGCAACAAGAATTGTCTTACATCTGGCAGGGAAGATACGAACAACTACACGTCGGCAAGCGTGTCAAATACTACAAGGTAGTTTATTTTGCTCAAATTTAACCTCTGGTTTCCAACTGAGGCACCCAGGGTCGTAACATTCACCTAGTAGTAAGGGTGTACCTTAACTATACATACACAGTTTTAATTTATTTTGTTTGGTTTTATTTTGAAATTAAATCTGGGTGAGACATAAAAGAAAAATATCCTGCACAAATGATGTTAGGTTAGGGTAAAAACTTCTCATTGAATACTTATAGCTATAATTATGACTATATAGACTATTAAAAAAGAAAGAGGGGAAGTAGGGGGTCCAAGACCTCTTCCTGTTACACAAGTTGGGTGTGGAACCAGTAATTATCAAAAGAAGGCACCATGCCGGGAAGGCTATGTAGCAGTAAGGCAGTGAGGTGAGGCAGTTACTTATTTGAGAAATGCTTATTTTATTTACCTTATAAGCTGAGGCAGCCTATTTTATTTGAGGAATGCTCAGCTGATTCCTCGACATTTAGCATGGAACAAATTTGTGTCCAAGACCTAGCTCTTCCTGTTACACAATTTGGCTGTGTAACAATCAGTAAGTAATTATCAAAAGAAGGCACCAAGCTGGGAAGGGTATGTAGTACCATTGTGTGTAGCAATAAACCTAATTTTTTTTAACAAATAATGCACATGTGAGAAACAAATCCTGTCAGCTGTAAAAATATTGATGTAGTTATTTAAATAAAAAATATAATGAAAGAAATATTACTGGTTTATTTTTATTCTATCTTTTTGTACTGTACAGTACAGTATATCCAAAGAAGTAAAAAATTGAGACATAATGCACAATTTAATGAATGATTCAAAAGAAATATGACTACTGTATTACATATCAACGTGAGATCTTAATGATCCATGGTTAACATGATTTAATAGTCTCCGTGGTGTAGTGGTAAGACACTTGCCTGGCGTTCCGCGAGCAACCGTTCTCGCACTTTCTTACAGTCAATATTGAGTTATTAAATATGTGCATAGGTGACATACTAAACATACTAGTTTACCTTGAAAAGCTTCATAGAAAACACCGACCTTACCTAACCTTCTTACTATGTTAAGATAAGCATCTTATTGCTTCGTAATTACAATTATTACTTAACCTATACCTATAATAGGTTAAGAAATAATTGTAATTATTACCTATACCTATAATAGGTTAAGAAATAATTGTAATTACGAAGCAATAAGATGCTTATCTTAACATACTAAGAAGGCTAGGTAAGGTCGGTGTTTTCTATGAAGCTTTTCAAGGTAAACTAGTATGTTTAGTATGTCACCTATGCATGTATTTAATAAGTCAATATTGACTTTACAAAAGTGCGAGAACGGGTTGCCGCGAGCGCTTTGTCATGGGTTCGTATCCTGGCCGGGGAGGATTTACTGAGCGCAAATCCTTAACTGTAGCCTCTGTTTAACGCAACAGTAAAATGTGTACTTGGTTGTAACAACGATTCTTCACGGCGGGGATCGTATTCCAGGGACCTGCCCGAAACGCTACGCGTACTAGTGGCTGTACAAGAATGTAACAACTCTTGTATATATCTAAAAAAAAATAATAAGGATAATATTGGTAATAAGACAAACTATAATTTAAAATCTTTATTACTGATATTTTTGTATTAAGAAGCTTAGGTATACACAGCAATGTGCTGCTACCCTATTCTATATGGAAGATTAGACAGTGTAGATAAAAAACTAGCTTAAGTTCATCTAATACTCCCATCTTACAGGATGGTTAGTCATACATGGAATCAGGGAAGAAAATACCAGCCTCAATACAAGAAACAAATCAACTCTGACTAAACAATAACTTCACGATTTTCACAAGAGGTAAGCACTGACTCATGGAAACATTATATTATAACTACTCTTACTAGTTTCTACAAGACTCCTCTCAAACAATGTATTTTTTTTAACATGCTTAGGAATACACAGCAATGTGCTGCTTCCCTATTCTGTATGAAGGACCATATAGTCCATGCTCTGAAACTCTCCCTGGACAGATGTACTAGGACCCATTATCACCACACCAGAAATAAATACCTCTTTGATATCCCCAGAGTCAAACTTAATTTGTGTAAACACTCTATGCAAATAAAGGAACCTAATCTATGGAACTCACTCCCTAATGAATTGAAAAGTTGTCAGACTTTTGCCTCATTCAAAAACAAAACCAAAAAGTATCTAATTTCATCTTCATAGTTTCTTACACTGCTTTAAATTTGGTCTGTATCTAGTGTTACCCAATCTCCCAATCTTTATGTACTTAATCCAAACAACTTTATCACTGTGATCATTGCTGTCTTCTTTTCAGTGCTAGCAATATCGTGTATTATGCCTTGTAATTTTTGTTAAACTATCATTTTCCTCTCCAAACTTCCTCTAAACTTCCTCTCCAAAATTCTAAGCCTTTACAACTTTCATTATCCTCTACTTTCATTGTCCCCTTCTTACCAAGCAAGTAACTGACAAAAGATTAAACAATCCATGGCTCACAAGTGGCATTCTCAACTCAATCAACAAGAAACGTGAATATGAAAAGAAACTCAGGTTACCCGGCCTAGTTACAAAGGAAGTAGTTAAAAGTTACTCATCAATGCTTACCAGTATCATAAGAAAGGCAAAACTTTCATATTATGTGAATAGATTCAATGAAGCAAAAGGCAACATGAAAAGCACATGGAAAACCATCTCTAGTATTCTAGGAACTAAACAATACTCACATAACCAAATAAAACTCTATAAGGATGGGTATACACCGTCAAATAATTTAGAAATGGCAAATGAATTTAATAGCTTCTTTTCATCGGTTGGTGCTAATCTTGCCAGAAAAATCCCACAGACTCAGACACATATTAGCACATATCTCTCAGGCAGCTATCCAAACTCTCTTCTCCTTTCACCAGTCAGCCCGGCAGATGTTGTGTCCATCATACACTCTTAAAAACCAAGGCAGGAAACACCAGTGAAATTCCGTCCATTGTATACAAGAGCGCCTCCCATGCCCTTGCGCCACCCATAGCTCTACTGTTCAATAAATCTATAGAGTGTCACACCTTCCCTGATATCCTTAAAAAAGCAAGAGTTATGCCAGTCCATAAAGGAGGCAATCCGGCGGACATATGGACACTGCCTTTAGAACGAAAGGCGGTGGAGTTTCTGATCAGGAAGGAAGGAAGAAACAATTGCGCACCACGTTCCGCAAGGCGCGGGGCGGCCAGTCTGGGTGGCATAAATACCATGGGAGGTGAGGTCTCGCCCTCACTCCATTCCCGCCACGGTCCGTGACGCACAAGCGTCAGCACAAACTATCCATGATTATCACTGCTTACTCCTTTATTTGGTCAGCTTACATACAAGTATATTCTAATACGGTCTTAATCTATTTACTTGTTCAGTTTCAGTTAGACTTGTATTTACTCCGCTATTCATTCTCTGTTTCTAGCTTTGCTTACGCCTCATGCCTTTCTTGCTGTTTTGGCCTTGCTATGTTATTTATATTATTTCTTTAAGGTTTCTAAAATTATTTTGTTACATAGCCCAGCTTCAGTTATGTCTGGTATTTACTTAATAATACTGTTGCAGTGTTAAAGCAGTGTCCATTTCTAGTGGGATACTCAAATAATTTTGTTTCTCACTTTTGAGATTAATTTTGTTTTAATTCTTCTAAATTATACCACGAATAATACTGTCTTAATAAAAACAAACTATACCATGAATAATACGGTCTTAATATATCCAAACTATAACATGAATGATACTGTTTAATCTATCCATGATTATTATTATCTTAATCTATTTCACTGTGCAGCTTTTATTACAAGTATCTTTACTCTGCCTAAACTATTTAAGTGTTCAGCTTCAGTTATGTCTTGTATTTACTCCGCTACGTGCCTAGGCCCCGCGCTCCTTGCTGCTGTTGCTCTCCTCCTTCGTCAGTTTCTCTCCAGCCCCTTCTCGAGCATTGGCTATCTGTCCGGTATTCTCACTCACTATGGTCACTTAACTGTACCTTTGCATTTGTTTACTTGTGTATGTGACGGTTGCTGGTGCGGCAGCTGGGTCTCCCTGCCCGCTTTTTTCACGTTAGTCCTACCGATGCTTACGTTTTCTTCTTTCCGCAGTGGCGAAAAGCCGGAACATGCACCAACTGCAACACGGAAGAGGGGTCGGGCGGCGTCGACGCGAGGACAACAGCGCAGTCGTGCGAGGACGCAGCCGGCCTGGGCCAGGACAAAGCCCGCCCGTTTCGCCTCCCCCTCCACGGGGGCCTCCTTGGGCGGCTCGGATACGGACGGCGACCACACTTCCCAGAGGCCCCCTGCCGGCAAAGCGGCGGGTGGCACAGCGCCGCAGCCTCCACCCCTTTCAGCCGACGATTGGACGACGCTGCAGGCGCTCATCGCGCAGGCTCGGGGGCCCTCTCATGTCACAAGCCTTCTGGGTATGGGGACCACCGAGGCCGACCCTGCTGCGGCTGCCACAGCCGCCCTGCCCCCCTACACCGACCGTCGCCCACGGGCCAGGGGTCATACGTCGAGGCGACGTGCGAGCTCCTCCAGTCTGTCCTCCTTCGATGAGTCCCCCGAGGAGAGGCCCCCCCTCTTACTAGCCCTTGGCCAGGGCAACTCTGGGCGACTCTGGGCTCCAGCATCCCACTCTTGGGCGTGCACGTCCCGCAGGCCCTTCGGGAGAAGGTCTGGGCAAACAAGTATGTGGACCTTGCTTGCTTGCCTATGAGCGGGAATCGGATCTTTCGAGTCCCACTCCGCGGCAATCCCTGACGCCCAGGCGGTTGGTAAGAAGCAGCCGCCCCTGACGCCGGACCAGTGGGCGCATGGCCTCGACATTTACGCGACTATCTATGTCGAGAAGCACCCAGCGGAGGCCCAGGTGCTGTTTACCTATGCACGTTACGTGAAGACCATGAAGACGGCCCTCAAAGGCGACTGGATGTGGTACGACAAGGCCTTCAGGTGGGACAGGGAGAGGTCGGGCTGTTCATGGTTGGACTACAGGCTGGACTTGGAACTTTGCTTGGTGCAACGCATCGCCCAGGCCGCCGCTCAGCCGACGTGGCAGGAGACGGGGCGCCCGGCAGCCCTTACTCTCTCTAGCACCCGGGCAGCAGGGCTCTTCCCGGGGCTACTGCTTCGCCTACCACTCGAGGGGACCTGGCTGCACTTTCATCTCATGTTCATTCAAGCACTACTGCCCGCGCTGCCGAAGGAGGCACCCTGCCTACAACCCATGTCCTCCAGCACGGCCTCGCGACGAACCCACCCAGGAGCAGCGCCCCCGTCGCCACCCACAGGTTAAGGGTTCGAGGAGCTAGGTTTGACTCCATCTGGCAACGGCCCTCACTTTCTGGACTTGGCGGGGCCCTCAGCTGCCTCTAGACGGGCTTGCCGAATTGCGCTATCGTGGTCGGCGGGTGGGAGAGTGACGTTTTCCTTCCCAGTTCGGTAGCCGTAGTTGCTCTGCCACCCTGAGGCTCTTGCCAGCCGGCACTCGCCCTTCGGGGGTGGGGGGTCCGGCCTGCTGGCCTGCGGGGTGGGGGTGCAGCGCCGGTCCCCAAGTGTTCCGCTGTCCGCAGCTACTACTTTGACTTTACAGCCATTCTACTAGTAAGCCCTACCTTATGACAGGAAATTCTTTCTCCTTATTCCTTGGCGGCACGGCCTCTGGCCTGGGGTTATTTTCGTCTACAAATTCATATCAAGCTTTTCCAATCTCTGTAATTTCTGCCGCCTGATTATTTTCCAATCTCCTGGTAGGGTTTACCATTATGTTGTGTTGTTCACTTATGGTGAATTTAAGTTGTTTCGTGTACTTTGAGTTAAGCCACGGCTATGTTATACATTTGTTAACACTTACTTAGACGCCTGTTTTACTTCTGCAGAATTATTTATCCTGTACTTCTACGTAATAAATTAAGCCCCCATACTGTTAGTGTCTTCCTTCCCCTGGTCAGAAAAAACAATTATAGACCAATATTAAATCTACCCATTCTATCAAAAATATTTGAAAAAATTATCTACAAACAGCTCTATTACTAACTCGTAAAATTCGACATACTCAGCCCCTGCCAGTTTGGTTTCCGGTCCCAAACGAGCACCAATGATGCAATCATTAGTCTCCTGGACGTAATCTACTAAGCCCTTGACAAAAATGAGTTTCTGATTGAACTCTTCATTGACCTAAGAAAAGCCTTTGATACTGTTAATCACAACTACCTCTTACTTAAACTCCAGCATTATGGAATCCGAGGCCTTGCCCTGGACTATATCCGATCCTATCTTAGTGACAGATACCAATGTGTAACCATCAATGAAACAACTTCTTCCACTCTACCAATAACCGTTGGAGTGCCACAGGGCAGCATCTTAGGACCTCTTCTATTTCTTATATATATCAATGATCTGCTTAATATCTCTAATATTCTTAAACCTTTATTGTTTGCTGATGATACTACCCTCATCTATTCAGACTCCAACCCACATACACTAAATAATGTTGAGAATAATGAATTAAAAAAAAGTCCACTTATGGATGTCAACTAACAAACTAACACTAAACATAGAAAAGACCTACTACATCTTATTTGGGAAGCAAATCATAGAATGCAATTCACCTACAGATAGACAACATTAACATCAGTAATAAAAATGATGGAAAGTTTCTTGGCCTATTCCAAGACAAGAGACTCAACTTCAGTACCCACATTCAACACATAACTAAGAAAGTCTCTAAAACAGTTGGAATAATCTCCAAAATAAGATATTATGTTTCTAACTCTGCTCTCCTCTCACTATATTATGCACTAATCTATCCCTATCTAATTATGGTATCTATGCATGGGGGTCTACCACTGCAAACCACCTTAAGCCCATCATCACCCAGCAAAAATCTGCTTTCAGACAACACTCAGCTCCCTTGTTTAAATCCATTAGCTTGCTAAATATTAATTCCCTCCACACATTCTCTTGTGTCAACTACATTTACAAAACCCTGTTCTTAAATGCAAACCATGCTCTGAAACTTTCCCTGGACAGATGTAATAGGACCCAATATCACCACACCAGAAATAAATATCTCTTTGATATCCCCAGGGTCAAACTTAATCTGTGTAAACACTATGCAAATTAAGGGACCTAGTCTATGGAACTCACTCCCTAGTGAATTGAAAAGCTGTCAAACTTTTGCCTCATTAAAAAAAAAAAAAAGTACCTAATTTCATCTTCGTAGTTTCCTACACTGAGCTTTAAATTTGCTCTGTATCTAGTGTTACCCAATCTCCCAATCTTTATGTACTTAATCCAAACAACTTTATCATTGTGTTCATTGCTGTCTTCTTTTATGTGCTAGCCATATGCTGTATTGTGCCTGCTAAGTTTTGTTAAACTACTATTCAAGCTGTCATTGCAATCATTCTGAGCTACCTATGTGCTTTAATATACCTACAATTTTTCTCTCATCTTTTATTTTTTCATGCTATGTAACTGCTATCATTTTTATAAATTTTGCAAGTATTTAACTGCCTATAAGTTTCTTAGATTAAGGACCTGGCCGAAACGCTGCGCGTACTAGTGGCTTTACAAGAATGTTATTACTATGCTATGTATCCTCACAATCCCAATATACCTTCTTGTATATGTATTAATAAATAATAATAATAAATAAATAGTCTAGATCAAAAACCAGCTACAAGCTCATCCAACATCCTCACCTCACAGGATGGCCAGTCATACATGGAATCTGGAGAGAACAAAATACTTAAGGCTGATATTCTAGCCCCCACTGGCAAAATCTGGGTGCAGCACAAGGATATCTTCCAATATTCCTGAGTGTATGAAGTAATTACAGAGCTCAAAGTGCCTCATACCATTTGGCCTGAAGTCACTGATAACAGGGCAATCCCAGATATAATGTTGGAGAGTATGTCCTCTCAAGTAGGACTGTGTCCGGACCACGGTCACAGGCGGTCACGGGGTTGGCGCTCTTGGTGGGAGGTGGAGTCTTGCCCCACACTCAGTGAGACAGTGAGAGTGACGATGAAATTACAAAGAGACCAAAGAATGAGACCCTACTCAGCAGGACTCAAGACAAGCCATTTAATCGAAGGAAGAGGCTGTTGTTCCCTACAACATGCCAATTGAATTTCCACCAAAAGCTGGCGTGGACGGTACGTCTGGCTAAAGAATGTCTGGAATACGAACCACTCTTCAAGGAGGGTCTTCACCGGCCCTACATAACAGTTGGGATTGATAAGGCCGTGGAACGCCTCACGACGGTTGGTTTTGAAAATGTAGTGATGGTTCCTCCAGAAGAAGGTATGTTGCACACAAAGATCATAGTTTTCAAGTTTCCAACTTATTTGGATCCTGACTGTCTCTTCTTAACAATGATAATGTTGTCTGGGCAAAGAGGAACAGTGTCCGTGGTGACAAACAAAGTCAGGTTGTTGCCTTGGTAAAGGGTGAGGCGCCAGAGAAAATTTTTGTGCAAGGACTAGGCTATAGTAACGTTGCAAAATACGTTGAGGAGCCCATACTGTGCATGAAGTGTTCACGTTGGGGACATATGGCATGGAAATGCCAGTTTGACCCCAGGTGTCGGTATTGTGGGAAAAAACACGACTCGCGAGAGTGTAGAGTCAAGATTGAAAGAAGTGAAAAAAATCGTACCATTTTGTTTGCAACTGTCGAGGCAGCCACAATGCTGGTTCCTCTCTATGCCCCATGAAGCCTCATCGATTGTGCAAGAGGAACATGGAGGAAACAGCTGGAAGCCAACGACAGCCCCTATGATCAATGTGTGGGAGAAAGGGACGGAGAAAATAAAGGCGAGCCTAGGGAAGGTAAATCAGGCAGTGGAAAAACCTGAAACCTTGTGAGGACAAGGTTCAGGACAATATGGTCACCTCTGAGGTTGGTAATCAAATTTGGAGTATCTAAAAAAACTAGATAAGAGGATTGAGGCATTGGAAAAATTGACTATGGTAGGTAGACGGGTGAAGATGGTGGTGAAACAGGACGCGTAATTGAAAGTAAAACAGGTCGTGAAATGGAAAGTGAAACGTGCGTAGAAGAAAGTAATGATGCGCATGACGTAACGATGACAGAGGATAGTCAGGAGAATACACTTTCTAGTAGTGTTAGCAGTGTTCAACCTCCTGTTGTGACAAATTATGAAAGAAAAGTTAAAGTAAAACGGTATACAGAAAAAACAAAGAAAATAGACATGAATAATGTTACCTTCGATGTTAGTAGTAGTTGTGCAAGTGAGGAGAAAGAAAAAATGTTACGGTGTTGGAAGGAAGTCTCTAAGGTACTCTCGTATCTCATGGAATGTGACGGACAGGGCAAAGGTATTTTATTATTAATCATGGATGAAAGTAAACTGAGAAATTATCTAGGAAGGTTAATGGATTAAAAACTAGAGCGGTGGATGTACACTTTATACCTTAAGAGGATATTGACATAGTAGGACTCCAGAAACTGGGGATAGGGATGGTAGCATCTGAGGCTAAAGGCTATAGAGGTTTTCACTTATATGCTGATGGAGGACTAGGGGGGTCTCATGTTATGTCAAAAGTACCACACTGTCGAGATAACTGGAATCCCCTCAGAGATATAGAGGTCTGAGGGATTCAATAATGTACATTCAGGAAAGGTACATACATAGAGAGATTTTACATAAGTGATCGATTTATAGATAGAGCTAGTACATACAATGCCTAAAGCCACTATTACGCAATGCGTTTCGGGCAAGAAAACATTAATATCTAAAACTTAATGCTAATTGAACAAAAAGAATAAAATGTTTTGAGAACAGATACAAATAAAGGTACAAAAAAAGGGGGGAACATGACTGAAAAGCAGCACAAATACAATATGTAGACAAACAGCGTTGAATAAAAAAAAAAAAAAGACATGGGTTGACAATAGAGGGGTAAGGTAGGTTACAGGGAGTTTATCAGGTAGTGTTTAGTTTTAATCTTAAACTGGTTGAGAGAGGTACAGTCTTTAACATGGTTGGGAAGGTCATTCCACATTCTGGGTCCCTTGATTTGTAGAGCATTTCTAGTTTGGTTAAGTCGTACTCTTGGAATATCAAAACTGTATTTATTTCTGGTGTGGTGCTCATGGGTTCTGTTACAGCTTTCAATGAAGCTTTTGAGGTCAGGATTGGCATTACAGTTCAGCGTTTATATATGTATAATACACATGAGAGAATGTGCAGTGACTTAATATCTAACATATTGAGAGATTTGAGTAGGGGTACCGAGTGATGTCTGGGCCAGAGTTGGATATTGTCCTAATAGCAGCTTTGTGTTGAGTAATTAGAGGACGTAAATGATTTTGGGTAGTAGAACCCCAAGCACAAATACCATAGTTGAGATATGGATAGATGAGGGAGTAATAGAGAGTCACCAGGGCAGGGCGGGGTACATAATATCTGATCTTAGAAAGAATGCCAACAGTTTTTGAAACTTTTTTTGATATATTTAGAATGTGTCCCTGGAAATTAAGCTTGTGATCAATGAGAACGCCAAGGAATTTGCCATCTAATTTGTTACAAATTTGGGTATTGTTATCTTGAGATTTATTTGGTTAGAGGATTTATTGCCAAACAGAATATAGAAAGTTTTGTCAATGTTAAGGGTGAGTTTGTTGGCAGTTAGCCAAAGATGGACTTTATTAAGCTCGGTATTTACTGTGGCATTTAGAGCAAGGGGGTCAGGACTGGAGTAAATGAAGGTTGTGTCGTCAGCAAATAGAATTGGTCTAAGGTGTTGGGAGGCATTTGGAAGGTCATTAATGTAGATGAGAAAGAGGAGAGGGCCAAGTATACTGCCCTGAGGAACACCAATGTTGATGGGTAGGGTAGGAGAAATTGAATTGTTCACAGAAACATACTGGAGTCTATCAGTAAGGTAAGATTTGAGGTATTGCAGGGAGAGTCCTCTGACTCCATAATGATGTAATTTAAGAAGAAGGTTTTGGTGGTTCACAGTGTCAAAAGCCTTACGCAGGTCCACAAATAACCCAACAGGGAACTCATTTTTATCAAGAGCTGCATGAATTAAGTTAATCATACTAATCAGTGCATCGTTAGTGCTTTTTTTAGGTCTGAAGCCATATTGGCAAGAGCTAAGTATATTGTGCTTGGCTAGATAAGAGTAAGCTGCTTGTAGATTAGTTTTTCAAAAATTTTTGATAAGTTAGGCAGGATTGAAATAGGTCTGTAGTTGTTAACATCAGTGAGATCACCACATTTGTGGACAGGGGTTACTCTCGCTTTTTTTAGAATATCTGGGAAGGTTTGGAGTTCAAGTGACTTGTTGAAGAGCAATGTAATTGCAGGGGCTAAGGATCTGGAGGCTTTTTTGTAAATTAATGTCGGAATCTCCTCAAGGGCACTAGACTTGGTTTTAAGGGAAAGGATTATCTCATTGACATCAGTGGAATTAGTAGGCTTTAGGTACAGAGACTGTGGATAGTTACCTGTAAGGTAGTCCTTAACCTCAGTACTGGAAGAAGGAATATCATTTGCAAGGGATGACCCAATGGAAGAGAAGAACCTATTGAACTCAATAGCAGAATCAGATGCTGAAAGCTGACCATCGTTATTTGACAGGAGTGTTGGTTTGTTATTTAAAATCTTCTTTGATCCCAAGATTTGTGAAATTGTGCTCCAAGTTTTTTTAATGTTGCTCTTTATTTGGGTAAATTTATCTTCGTAGTATTTAGTTTTGGCTCGTCTAATTATCTTAGATAGCAGTAAAGAGTAATTCTTTGAGAATTCTTTAGAGACGGTTCCTAGCCTATACTTCTTCTCAAGGTCATGTTTTTTATTAATGGATTTAAGTATTCCCTTTGTAAGCCAGGGATTGTTAAGCCTTTTGGTAGTGACTTGTTTTGTAAGCATAGGACAGTGGGTGTTATAAGGCTTAGAGTTTTTTGAAGAAAAGATTGTACTGCTAGGTTGATGTCCCCTATGTTACCTAACTCTGATTCCCAGTTGACATTATCAGCAGCAGTTATAAAATTGCCTATAGCAGATTCATTGTGCAGCCTAAAACTTATCTCCCTTGACTCTAGAGGTGGTTTGTTAATGTTAGTTAAGAGAAATGTGGGGTAATGGTCTGTAGTACTGTCGGTGATTATACCTGAAGTAAGCGGAGAGGTTATGTTGGTCCAGATGTGATCTAGAGTCGTGGCAGTACTATCAGTGATTCTGGTAGGTCTAGTGATTAAGGGTATGAGGAAGCAGGAATTCATACAGTTGAGGAAGCTAACAGTAGTAGGGTGCTCAGGCTCGCAGAGGTCAATATTAAAGTCCCCTGCGATAATTAGATGGTTTTTGTTAAGTCTGTTATCGAGTATTAGATTTCTAAGGTTTGAATTGAATTCGGGCACATCAGTGTTAGGAATCCTATAGACTGCTCCCACAGACAGGATAGACTCGGTACCCTTTACTCTGAAACTGGCGAAGATATACTCCCCACAGCAGTCTCTAGTTCTAATTACTTTTAAGCATGTTAGTTCATGATGGTAGTAAAGAGCAGTACCACCACCTCTCTGAGTTTGACGACAGTTGTGAATTGCCAAGTAGTTAGGCATGTTAAAGAGTTGAGTAGTATCCTCTTTCAACCATGTTTCAGTAAGTACAATAAAAGTGAATTTGTTGTCAATAGTTTCAATTAAGGCACTAACATCATCGAAGTGTTTACCTAGGGATCTAACATTTAAGTTGATTACAGAGATATTGTGATTATGTGATAATACATTGTTTACATCATTTGCTGTAAAATATCTGCAGTTCAGATCATTAAAGTGATGATTGTCATAGATAGTGGATAAGAGGTTTAGTTCTGGGTCTATACTTGTCTGCATAAAAAGGCTGGTTATTAACCAGAAATAGTATGAACTTATTTAAGAGAACAAAATGTGATCAATAATTACTTTTCAATAGAAAAGTTAATTATAGCAAAACACAACAATACAATAATATAACAATACAATAAAAGCTTACAAAGTACTAAGTCTACTAAAATTAAAGAATAATTATAGCAAAACACAACAATAAATGCAAATAAACAAAAGAAAATAAACAAATAGAAGTAGGAGAAGGACACTAGATAGCCTTGGAGGAAACACAAGTTTGGTGGAGAGAACAAAAAATCGGTAGAGACAGTCAAGATGATTATATAAAAAAAATTTGTCAAATGATAAATGTAAAGTAAAATAATCTTAAAGATAATAAGTTTTAATTAGCTTAGTTATTAATATAGAATTAGTATGAACTTAATTAAGAGAACAAAGTGAGATCAATAATTACTTTACAATAGAGGACATAAATCAATACAATTAAATTTAAATTTTAAAAATAGGGTAAGATTAGATTTAAGAGCAAAATTTTACAATGATAATGAGGTAGATGCTTGGATAAGTGCATGGAGACTTGACGGATTATTTAGAAGATCATATGAATGAGAGAACATTTGGTAAATGGTAATGCAGAGACAGCACCTTGGACAAAGTTAGATTAAGTTAGGTTAGGCTCAGGCACTGAATGAGTTATTTTAAGTACTGGCATTGGTCGGGTTCAGGTTTTCCGATATACCACAATCACTAAAGAAGGCCAGTAGTTGTTGGTCACACTTTATTTCATATCTTTTCCCTGCACTTTCCTTCTTAGCAATGATCGTTCCATTCCTAGTGTAACACTGCTTGATAAGACCAGGGTTCCGTTTGCGAAATTGACGCAGCCTGAAGAGGAGGGATCCACGCTGCTTTGTAAGACACTCATTTATATAGAGGTTGGTTTTTTGCTTAGCAGCTGATTGTATAAGGTCAGACTTAACAGAGGGATCTGCAAGTTTGATGAGCAATCTCCTATGCTAGCTACGGGGACTGTTTTTATCTATCCTGATAGCTGATTTGATAGCAACATTGACTTTGATCTTTGAATTAATTAGGGTGTGGGCTATGTTACAACAATTCTCACCTTGTTGTTCCTCAGGTAGATCAGTAGAGCTAATTATCAGGGAGTCATGAAGTTGTTGTTGCTCTAGGTCATCTTCGGAAGCCGCCTGGTGAATGTGAAGGAGATTGATCTGTTTTTCCAGCTTTTGAAGGAGGTCACTTTGAGCTGAGAGGGTTTCCTCTGCCTGAACCTTCCGTATTTGATCCATTGCATCATTTGCAACAGTTTGTAGGTTGAGAATTTCTTGGTTGTTGTTCGTCGATGATTCAAGGAGGCGATCTATGGTATGTTGTTGTTGGGTGACTGTGGCTTGGAGGGCCGAAATAGCTTCAGATTGCCTTAGTACAAGGTTGTGAAGTTTCTGTAGCCATGGGTTACTTCTGAGAGGTTTAAAGTTTGGACAGGGAACCATAGATTGGATGAATTCTAAAGCTAGAGATTCAAGTTGAGTTGAAGGGGGTGAGTGAGGAGGGGGAGCGGATGCTGTGTTTACCAACAACGGCGAGGATTGCAGCGTTGCCAGTGTTCCATTCAGATCTCTAGGAGTTAAGGATGGAGAGCGAGAGGCACCCCTGCCTTGCTTGTTGCTATGTTTGGGCATATTTTCGGCGATAGATTCTTGGTAGTGTTCCTAGAGATAGATACTTGGAGAATTATAGTGGGGATAGGCGTATGGTGAGCGCTTGGCAACAGGGTCGTGGATAGGCAGGCGAAAATTGGGTAATTTTGGTTGATTTCTGTTGAGGTTCACTGTGAGTTATGGCATATTAAGTCTCCATGCACTTACTCATGCTGGGCAGCAGTTAGGCCATGCAGCGTTGAGTGGAGACGAAAATAACACGAATTTTCTGCAGAGGTGCCAGTGCCGGTCCACCCGCCAGCGCTTCCCGCTTAGTTAACGGGGGAAGTTATTTGACAGTATTTTTGCTTGCGGATACAATTTTTACAGGACCCGAGAGTTTAAATTCATTAATCTATAATAAATCCTGATAAAGCTCCCTTGATTTAAGATACTTGCCAGATTCCTTCTTTTCTGAAGATACACTTGTGGTAGGGGATTTTAATGCCAGACATCCAGCTTTAGGATCAAGGGGTAAAGCAAATAGGAATGGTTGCAGATGGTACCAGTTTTTGCAGGAACATGAAGATGTTCAGCTGCTGGGCGAGCCCTATCCTACTCATTTGAGGGAGGGAGATTAGATTATGCTTGTTTGATAAATGCTGAGGGCATAGAGGGGAAATTGTCTTACTGTGGATGAAATGCTAAGTGATCATTTTGCATTACAAATACAGCTTAACTAGATAAAAAGCATGCCTGCCTTCAGAGGAAAAGGGTTAAAGTTTAATGAGGGAGAATTAAGGGGTCTTGTTGGCCATATTAAGTTTGGTATGATACTTATAAGCCAGTTTCGGCAGAAGCATTTTATGAAGATTTAATTAAGGAGGTAGACGTATTTAATGCAACATTGAACCGAAAACATCTAGTATAAAAAAGCATCCCCCCAGAAAAGAAAATTATACACATGACGAGATGCTTAAGGGGTGGACATTAACAATGAGGAGAGCTCACAGGAATTGGAATAGGAATGGTAGGACTGAGGAAGGGAAGAATGCTTTACTGGCAGTTGCTAGGCTGTGTGGGGAGAAGAGAAAGGAAATTAGGAGCAAGTATTGGCAGGAGTTTGCAGAGAAAGTTGGGAGTAACAGAAACTTTAAAGAAATCTGGCAAGACGTAAATAAAGTAAGGGGTAAAAAGCATAATTTTGTTGCACATCCTGACCCGCAAGAAATTGCAAATGGTCTCGTAAATAAATGGGCGGAACAGTGGTCAGAGTGTACACACAGTTCACCCAGTGAGCCAACTCCACGCTGACTTTGTCTCCAGTAGCACAGAGCATCACCTTCACTCACCAGACCACTCCGCAAGTGATCATTTGAATTTCATTATGGAATTCCAATTGAGTTATAATCGATCCAGCAATGCTGCTCAGTGCAGAAAACGACCATCTATACTGGATACAAGTTCTGAAAGTGACGGCGAGTGGCATCACGTGAGTAAGGCTAACAGGACAAGCCACTCCATGACGACCCATCGCCCTATAATCACTCCAGCTTCTCCAGCTCTTCCTCAGACTAAATCTCCACTGCCAATCTTCAAAGTGCAGCACACCGAAGGTAAGTCTTCCTATGCCACTGTAGTAGACCTCGAAAAAGAGTACCCCCGCTCCAGATCAGAGCAAAACCTAATCTCAGAGGTGAATACATTCTGAGACCTAAAGACGAGTCGGCCGCTACGATTCTGAAAAATTACACAAAATGTGAGGAACTGAAACCTGAGGATAAATACGAAAAATCATTGTCCTCCACTATCCCTTGCATATGGCCCTTGACAATCTCGAAAAGCTGAACTATGTGGTGTCAGCAGAGAGATGCCAGGTAAGAACCACAAAACAGGAAAACCCGACAAGTTCTTCTCACAGTTAGAGGACGGATACCGGAGAAACTTGACCTTGGAATCTGGGGCGTATTCCAACACAGGCCTTACACCCCAGGGCCCCTAAGATGCTTCAGATGTCAGAGATTTGGACATCACAAAGATGGCTGCCAACGCCGTGAGGTGCGGAGTCTGCAGCCAGCCCCATGACACAAAAATATGCATTGATAGACACAAGGCAAACCACCCTGTTCAGGCAAAGTGCCCAAATTGCTCCAAGGCACATCACGCCTGGAACTTGAAATGCCCTGAAAGGCTCAAAAGGCTTCAAACAAACCCCACCATGCCTACAGCAGAGCCGAAGCCCCCACCAAAACTAATACCAGCTCCCCTGCCCACTAAAACCGCGTGGGGTCTACCCATTCAGAAAGAGGGGCAAACGGCCCTTCACCATCCGCCATGGTGAAGGGTGTGAAGACCCCCGTACAGGAAAAAAAAGAAAGATGGAGGACACAAGAATCATGTTCAAAGCAGTCGCCCTCCCATTTCATCCAGTAAGCACACTGGGGCTATTAGGAAAACAACTCTAGTGTCAAAGTTACCACTGAGCAGGGTCTAAAAGCTACTAGGCCCCAAACCTGCACAGCTTTAAATAGTGCTCCCACAGAAATAGACGCTCTCTGGCCAATGCTCAAAACTCTGGTCACGGAGTTGATCGAAAGTCTGCTGTCATCACATGGAATCAAGCAAACCACAGAGACTCGGAAGACAATTGAGCACAACTCAAGAGGTTCGAAAATGTAATATCTTCACCTTCAAGACAGCAGGG
>WNGS01131184.1:59241-72725 GCA_020271785.1 Procambarus virginalis
AGAGGATAGTCAGGAGAATACACTTTCTAGTAGTGTTAGCATGTTCAACCTCTGTTGTGACAAATGATGAAAGAAAAGTTAAAGTAAAACGGTATACAGAAAAAACAAAGAAAATAGATATGAATAATATTACCTTCGATGTTAGTAGTAGTTGTGCTAGTGAGGAGAAGAAAAAAAATGTTACGGTGTTGGAAGGAAGTCTCTAAGGTACTCTCGTATCTCATGGAATGTGACGGACAGGGCAAAGGTAGTTTTATTATTAATCATGGATGAAAGTAAACTGAGATATTATCTAGGAAGGTTAATGGATTAAAAACTAGAGCGGTGGATGTACACTATTATACTCTTAGAGAGGATATTGACATAGTAGGACTCCAGGAAACTGGGGATAGGGATGGTAGCATTCTGAGGCTAAATGGCTATAGAGGTTTTCACTTATATGCTGATGGAGGAACTAGGGGGGTCTCATGTATTAATAATAGATAATAATAAATAAATAAATAAATAAATAATATGTTTATTCAGGAAAGGTACATACATAGAGAGATTTTACATAAGTGGATCGATTTATAGATAGAGCTAGTACATACAATGCCTAAAGCCACTATTACGCAATGCGTTTCGGGCAAGAAAACATTAATATCTAAAACTTAATGCTAATTGAACAAAAAGAATAAAATGTTTTGAGAACAGATACAAATAAAGGTACAAAAAAAGGGGGGAACATGACTGAAAAGCAGCACAAATACAATATGTAGACAAACAGCGTTGAATAAAAAAAAAAAATAAGACATGGGTTGACAATAGAGGGGTAAGGTAGGTTACAGGGAGTTTATCAGGTAGTGTTTAGTTTTAATCTTAAACTGGTTGAGAGAGGTACAGTCTTTAACATGGTTGGGAAGGTCATTCCACATTCTGGGTCCCTTGATTTGTAGAGCATTTCTAGTTTGGTTAAGTCGTACTCTTGGAATATCAAAACTGTATTTATTTCTGGTGTGGTGCTCATGGGTTCTGTTACAGCTTTCAATGAAGCTTTTGAGGTCAGGATTGGCATTACAGTTCAGCGTTTTATATATGTATAATACACATGAGAGAATGTGCAGTGACTTAATATCTAACATATTGAGAGATTTGAGTAGGGGTACCGAGTGATGTCTGGGGCCAGAGTTGGATATTGTCCTAATAGCAGCTTTGTGTTGAGTAATTAGAGGACGTAAATGATTTTGGGTAGTAGAACCCCAAGCACAAATACCATAGTTGAGATATGGATAGATGAGGGAGTAATAGAGAGTCACCAGGGCAGGGCGGGGTACATAATATCTGATCTTAGAAAGAATGCCAACAGTTTTTGAAACTTTTTTTGATATATTTAGAATGTGTCCCTGGAAATTAAGCTTGTGATCAATGAGAACGCCAAGGAATTTGCCATCTAATTTGTTACAAATTTGGGTATTGTTAATCTTGAGATTTATTTGGTTAGAGGATTTATTGCCAAACAGAATATAGAAAGTTTTGTCAATGTTAAGGGTGAGTTTGTTGGCAGTTAGCCAAAGATGGACTTTATTAAGCTCGGTATTTACTGTGGCATTTAGAGCAAGGGGGTCAGGACTGGAGTAAATGAAGGTTGTGTCGTCAGCAAATAGAATTGGTCTAAGGTGTTGGGAGGCATTTGGAAGGTCATTAATGTAGATGAGAAAGAGGAGAGGGCCAAGTATACTGCCCTGAGGAACACCAATGTTGATGGGTAGGGTAGGAGAAATTGAATTGTTCACAGAAACATACTGGAGTCTATCAGTAAGGTAAGATTTGAGGTATTGCAGGGAGAGTCCTCTGACTCCATAATGATGTAATTTAAGAAGAAGGTTTTGGTGGTTCACAGTGTCAAAAGCCTTACGCAGGTCCACAAATAACCCAACAGGGAACTCATTTTTATCAAGAGCTGCATGAATTAAGTTAATCATACTAATCAGTGCATCGTTAGTGCTTTTTTTAGGTCTGAAGCCATATTGGCAAGAGCTAAGTATATTGTGCTTGGCTAGATAAGAGTAAAGCTGCTTGTAGATTAGTTTTTCAAAAATTTTTGATAAGTTAGGCAGGATTGAAATAGGTCTGTAGTTGTTAACATCAGTGAGATCACCACATTTGTGGACAGGGGTTACTCTCGCTTTTTTTAGAATATCTGGGAAGGTTTGGAGTTCAAGTGACTTGTTGAAGAGCAATGCAATTGCAGGGGCTAAGGATCTGGAGGCTTTTTTGTAAATTAATGTCGGAATCTCCTCAAGGGCACTAGACTTGGTTTTAAGGGAAAGGATTATCTCATTGACATCAGTGGAATTAGTAGGCTTTAGGTACAGAGACTGTGGATAGTTACCTGTAAGGTAGTCCTTAACCTCAGTACTGGAAGAAGGAATATCATTTGCAAGGGATGACCCAATGGAAGAGAAGAACCTATTGAACTCAATAGCAGAATCAGATGCTGAAAGCTGACCATCGTTATTTGACAGGAGTGTTGGTTTGTTATTTAAAATCTTCTTTGATCCCAAGATTTGTGAAATTGTGCTCCAAGTTTTTTTAATGTTGCTCTTTATTTGGGTAAATTTATCTTCGTAGTATTTAGTTTTGGCTCGTCTAATTATCTTAGATAGCAGTAAAGAGTAATTCTTTGAGAATTCTTTAGAGACGGTTCCTAGCCTATACTTCTTCTCAAGGTCATGTTTTTTATTAATGGATTTAAGTATTCCCTTTGTAAGCCAGGGATTGTTAAGCCTTTTGGTAGTGACTTGTTTTGTAAGCATAGGACAGTGGGTGTTATAAAGGCTTAGAGTTTTTTGAAGAAAAGATTGTACTGCTAGGTTGATGTCCCCTATGTTACCTAACTCTGATTCCCAGTTGACATTATCAGCAGCAGTTATAAAATTGCCTATAGCAGATTCATTGTGCAGCCTAAAACTTATCTCCCTTGACTCTAGAGGTGGTTTGTTAATGTTAGTTAAGAGAAATGTGGGGTAATGGTCTGTAGTACTGTCGGTGATTATACCTGAAGTAAGCGGAGAGGTTATGTTGGTCCAGATGTGATCTAGAGTCGTGGCAGTACTATCAGTGATTCTGGTAGGTCTAGTGATTAAGGGTATGAGGAAGCAGGAATTCATACAGTTGAGGAAGCTAACAGTAGTAGGGTGCTCAGGCTCGCAGAGGTCAATATTAAAGTCCCCTGCGATAATTAGATGGTTTTTGTTAAGTCTGTTATCGAGTATTAGATTTCTAAGGTTTGAATTGAATTCGGGCACATCAGTGTTAGGAATCCTATAGACTGCTCCCACAGACAGGATAGACTCGGTACCCTTTACTCTGAAACTGGCGAAGATATACTCCCCACAGCAGTCTCTAGTTCTAATTACTTTTAAGCATGTTAGTTCATGATGGTAGTAAAGAGCAGTACCACCACCTCTCTGAGTTTGACGACAGTTGTGAATTGCCAAGTAGTTAGGCATGTTAAAGAGTTGAGTAGTATCCTCTTTCAACCATGTTTCAGTAAGTACAATAAAAGTGAATTTGTTGTCAATAGTTTCAATTAAGGCACTAACATCATCGAAGTGTTTACCTAGGGATCTAACATTTAAGTTGATTACAGAGATATTGTGATTATGTGATAATACATTGTTTACATCATTTGCTGTAAAATATCTGCAGTTCAGATCATTAAAGTGATGATTGTCATAGATAGTGGATAAGAGGTTTAGTTCTGGGTCTATACTTGTCTGCATAAAAAGGCTGGTTATTAACCAGAAATAGTATGAACTTATTTAAGAGAACAAAATGTGATCAATAATTACTTTTCAATAGAAAAGTTAATTATAGCAAAACACAACAATACAATAATATAACAATACAATAAAAGCTTACAAAGTACTAAGTCTACTAAAATTAAAGAATAATTATAGCAAAACACAACAATAAATGCAAATAAACAAAAGAAAATAAACAAATAGAAGTAGGATAAGGACACTAGATAGCCTTGGAGGAAACACAAGTTTGGTGGAGAGAACAAAAAATCGGTAGAGACAGTCAAGATGATTATATAAAAAAATTTGTCAAATGATAAATGTAAAGTAAAATAATCTTAAAGATAATAAGTTTTAATTAGCTTAGTTATTAACCTAGAATTAGTATGAACTTAATTAAGAGAACAAAGTGAGATCAATAATTACTTTACAATAGAGGACATAAATCAATACAATTAAATTTAAATTTTAAAAATAGGGTAAGATTAGATTTAAGAGCAAAATTTTACAATGATAATGAGGTAGATGCTTGGATAAGTGCATGGAGACTTGACGGATTATTTAGAAGATCATATGAATGAGAGAACATTTGGTAAATGGTAATGCAGAGACAGCACCTTGGACAAAGTTAGATTAAGTTAGGTTAGGCTCAGGCACTGAATGAGTTATTTTAAGTACTGGCATTGGTCGGGTTCAGGTTTTCCGATATACCACAATCACTAAAGAAGGCCAGTAGTTGTTGGTCACACTTTATTTCATATCTTTTTCCTGCACTTTCCTTCTTAGCAATGATCGTTCCATTCCTAGTGTAACACTGCTTGATAAGACCAGGGTTCCGTTTGCGAATTGACGCAGCCTGAAGAGGAGGGATCCACGCTGCTTTGTAAGACACTCATTTATATAGAGGTTGGTTTTTTGCTTAGCAGCTGATTGTATAAGGTCAGACTTAACAGAGGGATCTGCAAGTTTGATGAGCAATCTCCTATTGCTACGGGGACTGTTTTTATCTATCCTGATAGCTGATTTGATAGCAACATTGACTTTGATCTTTGAATTAATTAGGGTGTGGGCTATGTTACAACAATTCTCACCTTGTTGTTCCTCAGGTAGATCAGTAGAGCTAATTATCAGGGAGTCATGAAGTTGTTGTTGCTCTAGGTCATCTTCGGAAGCCGCCTGGTGAATGTGAAGGAGATTGATCTGTTTTTCCAGCTTTTGAAGGAGGTCACTTTGAGCTGAGAGGGTTTCCTCTGCCTGAACCTTCCGTATTTGATCCATTGCATCATTTGCAACAGTTTGTAGGTTGAGAATTTCTTGGTTGTTGTTCGTCGATGATTCAAGGAGGCGATCTATGGTATGTTGTTGTTGGGTGACTGTGGCTTGGAGGGCCGAAATAGCTTCAGATTGCCTTAGTACAAGGTTGTGAAGTTTCTGCAGCCATGGGTTACTTCTGAGAGGTTTGAAGTTTAGACAGGGAGCCATAGATTGGATGAATTCTAAAGCTAGAGATTCAAGTTGAGTTGAAGGGGGTGAGTGAGGAGGGGGAGCGGATGCTGTGTTTACCAACAACGGCGAGGATTGCAGCGTTGCCAGTGTTCCATTCAGATCTCTAGGAGTTAAGGATGGAGAGCGAGAGGCACCCCTGCCTTGCTTGTTGCTATGTTTGGGCATATTTTCGGCGATAGATTCTTGGTAGTGTTCCTAGAGATAGATACTTGGAGAATTATAGTGGGGATAGGCGTAAGGTGAGCGCTTGGCAACAGGGTCGTGGATAGGCAGGCGAAAATTGGGTAATTTTGATTGATTTCTGTTGAGGTTCACTGTGAGTTATGGCATATTAAGTCTCCATGCACTTACTCATGCTGGGCAGCAGTTAGGCCATGCAGCGTTGAGTGGAGACGAAAATAACACGAATTTTCTGCAGAGGTGCCGGTGCCGGTCCACCCGCCAGCGCTTCCCCGTCTTAGTTGACGGGGAAGGTATTGAAAGTATTTGCTTGCGGATACAATTAAAGGACCGAGAGTTAAATTTCATTAATCTATACATCTCTGATAGCTCCCTTGATTTAAGATACTTGCCAGATTCCTTCTTTTCTGAAGATACACTTGTGGTAGGGGATTTTAATGCCAGACATCCAGCTTTAGGATCAAGGGGTAAAGCAAATAGGAATGGTTGCAGATGGTACCAGTTTTTGCAGGAACATGAAGATGTTCAGCTGCTGGGCGAGCCCTATCCTACTCATTTGAGGGGAGGGAGATTAGATTATGCTTGTTTGATAAATGCTGAGGGCATAGAGGGGAATTGTCTTACTGTGGATGAAATGCTAAGTGATCATTTTGCATTACAAATACAGCTTAAACTAGATAAAAAGCATGCCTGCCTTCAGAGGAAAAGGTTAAAGTTTAATGAGGGAGAATTAAGGGGTCTTGTTGGCCATATTAAGTCTTGGTATGATACTTATAAGCCAGTTTCGGCAGAAGCATTTTATGAAGATTTAATTAAGGAGGTAGACGTATTTAATGCAACATTGAACCGGAAAACATCTAGTATAAAAAAGCATCCCCCCAGAAAAGAAAATTATACACATGACGAGATGCTTAAGGGGTGGACATTAACAATGAGGAGAGCTCACAGGAATTGGAATAGGAATGGTAGGACTGAGGAAGGGAAGAATGCTTTACTGGCAGTTGCTAGGCTGTGTGGGGAGAAGAGAAAGGAAATTAGGAGCAAGTATTGGCAGGAGTTTGCAGAGAAAGTTGGGAGTAACAGAAACTTTAAAGAAATCTGGCAAGACGTAAATAAAGTAAGGGGTAAAAAGCATAATTTTGTTGCACATCCTGACCCGCAAGAAATTGCAAATGGTCTCGTAAATAAATGGGCGGAACAGTGGTCAGAGTGTACACACAGTTCACCCAGTGAGCCAACTCCACGCTGACTTTGTCTCCAGTAGCACAGAGCATCACCTTCACTCACCAGACCACTCCGCAAGTGATCATTTGAATTTCATTATGGAATTCCAATTGAGTTATAATCGATCCAGCAATGCTGCTCAGTGCAGAAAACGACCATCTATACTGGATACAAGTTCTGAAAGTGACGGCGAGTGGCATCACGTGAGTAAGGCTAACAGGACAAGCCACTCCATGACGACCCATCGCCCTATAATCACTCCAGCTTCTCCAGCTCTTCCTCAGACTAAATCTCCACTGCCAATCTTCAAAGTGCAGCACACCGAAGGTAAGTCTTCCTATGCCACTGTAGTAGACCTCGAAAAAGAGTACCCCCAGCTCCAGATCAGAGCAAAACCTAATCTCAGAGGTGAATACATTCTGAGACCTAAAGACGAGTCGGCCGCTACGATTCTGAAAAATTACACAAAATGTGAGGAACTGAAACCTGAGGATAAAATACGAAAAATCATTGTCCTCCACTATCCCTTGCATATGGCCCTTGACAATCTCGAAAAGCTGAACTATGTGGTGTCAGCAGAGAGATGCCAGGTAAGAACCACAAAACAGGAAACCCGACAAGTTCTTCTCACAGTTAGAGGACGGATACCGGAGAAACTTGACCTTGGAATCTGGGGCGTATTCCAACACAGGCCTTACACCCCAGAGCCCCTAAGATGCTTCAGATGTCAGAGATTTGGACATCACAAAGATGGCTGCCAACGCCCAGTGAGGTGCGGAGTCTGCAGCCAGCCCCATGACACAAAAATATGCATTGATAGACACAAGGCAAACCACCCTGTTCAGGCAAAGTGCCCAAATTGCTCCAAGGCACATCACGCCTGGAACTTGAAATGCCCTGAAAGGCTCAAAAGGCTTCAAACAAACCCCACCACGCCTACAGCAGAGCCGAAGCCCCCACCAAAACTAATACCAGCTCCCCTGCCCACTAAAACCGCGTGGGGTCTACCCATTCAGAAAGAGGGGGCACACGGCCCTTCACCATCCGCCATGGTGAAGGGTGTGAAGACCCCCGTACAGGAAAAAAAGAAAGATGGAGGACACAAGAATCATGTTCAAAGCAGTCGCCCTCCCATTTCATCCAGTAAGCACACTGGGGCCATTAGGAAAAACAATCTAGTGTCAAAGTTACCACTGAGCAGGGTCTAAAAGCTACTAGGCCCCAAACCTGCACAGCTTTAAATAGTGCTCCCACAGAAATAGACGCTCTCTGGCCAATGCTCAAAACTCTGGTCACGGAGTTGATCGAAAGTCTGCTGTCATCACATGGAATCAAGCAAACCACAGAGACTCGGAAGACAATTGAGCACAAACTCAAGAGATTCGAAAATGTAATATCTTCACCTTCAAGACAGCAGGGCAGGAGACACCCCTCTAAAAAACAGATAGAGTCTAGATCGTCGGAAAGCGACATTGATGAGTCAATTTCAGGTCCACTAAGAACCTATACACCAATTGCAACTTCCATGGCGTGTTCATCAGACTCCATGGATACCACGGAATTATCAGCAAATTCCAAGAACCTAGAGGTCTAAAGATCCTGCAATGGAATGCGCAAGGACTGCGCACTAAATTGCAACACTTGCAATGCATAGCAGTAACCAAGGGCATAGACATCCTGATACTACAGGAGAGCTTGCTTCGAGCCGGATTAGAACCTAAAATCTCAGGCTATCGAGGCTTCTTCCTTCCATGGATCAATGGGCAATCCAGGGGATGTGCAATCTATGTAAAATGTGACCTGATCTCCAAGTCCATAACCAGCCCACCTGATTGTGGAGCAGGGACAGAGGTAATGGGAGTAACCATTGAGCTAAGACACGACACACTTGAAGTGTTTAATGTGTACAGGTCTCCACATGCCGAAATGGATCTCTCTGTGTTATTTGGACACGCGACAACAACAAACACAATCATTTGTGGAGATTTTAATGCCCATCATCGATTGGCACTGGGCTCGAACACAACAAACGAAGCCGGCATTCACATTGCACACCTACTAGACCAGCTTCCAGAAATACAAATCCTAAACAAGAATGAACCTACCCACATCCAAGGAGGCAGATTAGACCTAACCTTCGTTTCAGCCTCCCTAAGAGATGTAGCGACATGGTCAGTTGAGCCCACACTCACAAGCGACCACTATGGGGTCCAAATTGATCTTAAGTTAGACCTACCCACTCCACCTCCGCCTCCATCTGAAGCCTGGAACTTTGCTTTAGCAAACTGGGACCGATTTCAAAACCTCATTTCAGAGTGGCATAGAAACTATGATCTTCCCGGAGACATTAATCAGGCAGAAGAAGAATTTGTCAAAGTGATTCAAAGTGCAGCCAACCACTCAATCCCACTGAAAAAACAGTCCACCGGACACCATAAAGATCATTGGTACTATTGCGAACGTGTCAAAGAACTCAACCATAGACTCAACAGAACAAGAAAGCTATACAAAAAGCATCCAAGTGACCGCAACAGGTCCTTACTTTGTGAGGTCAAGGAACATGTACATCGAGAGACCAGACTAATAAAAGAACAAAAGTGGCTGGAATGGTGTTCACACCTGAATGAACACACCTCTCTTGGAGAGATGTGGCAGCAAATCCACCGGGCCAAAGGGAATAAAACACCTAAAGCCCCACACCCCAAGGATCCTCAACAGGAAGCCGAAGTACTGGCAACCAGGTTTGCAGAGAGAGCAGCCAGCAATCAACTTCCACCAGATGTATTAGCAGTACAGACCGGACTAGAGGAAGAAAGGTGGCACAGAATCCTTACAGCATGTGAAGAAGTCTCTGACACTAATGCCCCCTTCACACTGGATGAGCTCAATCGGGCTAAGAAAAACTCCAAGGATACATCCCCTGGAGCCGACAAAATAACCTATAAAATGATTAGAAACCTCGGCCCAGAGGGAGACGCTGCATACCTAAGGTTAATTAATTTAGCCTGGACTTCTCAAACTAGACCTTCAGCTTGGAATAGAGCAGACATAGTACCGATCCCAAAACCCAAAGATCCAGCTAATCCCAGGCCCATTTCTCTCCAAAGCTGTGCAGCCAAGACGGCTGACAGAATGGCACTCAACAGACTGGAGTGGAAAATGCCTAAACTGCACCATGATATGTATGCCTATAGAAAAGGGGTTGGCACAGTGGAATGTATTACAACTCTGTTAGCCCACTTGAATGACAGACCAGGAATGCTGATATTCCTGGACCTCGAAAAAGCCTTTGAACTGGCTAGCGCCCCAGCTATTCTCTGCTGCCTCATTGACAAAGAGGTCAGAGGCAACCTGCTCTCCTGGATCAAAAACTGTCTCATAAACAGAGAAGCAAGAGTAAAACTTCATGGCACAGTTTCTGAGTACAAAAGACATGAAAATGGTACACCGCAAGGAGGTATTCTCAGCCCTCTTCTCTTCAACTGTTTAATGGAAAGAATAATGAGGTTGAAACTTCCACATCACTGCAGGCTGCTAAACTACGCGGACGACTTTGTCATCATCATAAAAGGAAGGGATGCGGCGCGCCTTGCACCCAAATGCTTAGACTGCATCAGTAAAGAGGCAAAACAGATTGGGATCAAACTCAACCCCTCAAAGTCAAAAGCCATGCCCATAAAAATAGCGAAGCCCAACATCCAACTCACAGTACAGGGTCAACCAATCGAATGGGTGGACACCTATCAGTACCTAGGAATAATCCTGGACACACACATGAATTTTAATGCTGAGGTCACTTACTTGAGAGAGCGAACTGCGGCCAGGACGGCAATCCTCAGGTCGCTAACCTCCCTCTCTGGAGGAGCCAATCTGCAAGTCCTTCGCACATACTATGTACAGGCAGTCAGATCAGTGATCGATTATGCCGCACCTGCACTCACAAATCTATCACACCAACAGTGGAAAAAGCTTGAAGTTGCCCAAAACAATGCTATGAGAGCCGCACTGGGAGCCCCCATGTGGACCAGGCTTGAAACACTTAGACTGGAGACGGGTTTGCCCTCTCTACAGGAAAGAATATCTCAAAGGACAGCTACAATTATCAGTAAGATAATTATTTCTTCTGATCCAATCCCAGTACGGCAGGCCTTGGTGGTTGGACTAGGCCAAAACAATGGAAACTCTTGGGCTGCAAGAGCAGGAAAAGTCCTAAACAGACTACATTTAAAAAGCATGATTCTCGATAGAGAGGGTGATCATCCACACCCAAATTACACTCCTTCTGCACCGTGGGAAGAGCCTACTTTCAAAATAGTAATAGAAAGTCTCCCAATGAAAAAGGCTGCCTATGATCCGACAATCCTAAGGCGCATAATAGAAGAGCAAATGTATAGCATAGCAGTAGCAGGAGCCACCCACATCTTCACAGACGGATCGGTGGACACAGAATATGAGAGTGCTGGCGCTGCTCTTTGCACGGCCAGCATACAGGCATATTGGAGACTGGGAGGACTAGTATCATCAACCCAAACTGAGCTGTTTGCCATACAACAGGCATTCGCATATGTGATTGCACAAAACACTCAAAATGCAATCATACACACAGACTCAAAAGCTGCACTTCAAATACTAGGACAAAAACAGTGGAAAGATAACGTGGAAATAATTACCACCATTTTGTATCTTGGAGCAGTCGCTAAAGGCAAAGGACTCAACATAACCTTGAACTGGATCCCATCCCATATTGGAATCCCATTAAATGAGAAAGCTGATGAAATTGCTAAACTGGCAACTCGTCATCCAGTGATAGATAAAACAATTCAACCCAGCCTAGAGAACATTAAAAACATCATCACCAAAAAACTCTCACACCTCAACAAAGCCTACCTACACCAGAGAATAGCTGAAGGTTCGCCCTCTGCAACATGGTATCTTCAGGCAACCAAATTAGAAAGGTTAAATATCCCAAAAGGAATCCACAGGGAAATAGCAGTTAGGTTATATAGACTACGTCTAGGTTACAGATGCAACTGGGAGATTGGTGAACCCCGACAGAGAGAGTGCATCTTCTGCCAAACTGTCACAGAAAAGCCATTACTTCACTATCTTCTGGAATGTGAAGCAACCAACGACCTTAGAAGAGCTTTAAGAGTTCCTGAATCTTGCAGTGGCCACCCTGAAGCCATCAACAGAGCCACTCTCCTGGTCAACAAAGGTGTCCAGCAGCTGGACACCCTCATAAAGACTGTGAAGCAGTATCCTCCCCCGCGATAACAGCTTGATGATTAAATGCAACCTCAGAATAATGAAAAAAATTACAGAAAAAAAAAATGTACCACTTACGGGCTATTCATGCCCGTGCCACCTCTTGGGTGGCTTAATCTTTATCAATCAATCTTCTCCTCTTGTCAGTCTGGTTTGACAAAGGCTTAACAAGTCGAAACTTACCTCTTTTCATTTTTCTCTGTGGATTTTCCCGCATAAAATGATCAGTGTTTTTGTGATCGTCAATTGCATTAATGGATACCACGTGCCAGTTTCTAGCCTTCTCCTCTCTCTACCCTTCCCTTAACCTTTTGTTTACTAACTGCGTTCTGCCTATGAAATCTCATTCCCAAAACTTCGTCTTCGCTTTCTTCGAAAATGCCTCAGTGAACAAGTGCTTCCCCGTTCATTATTACCCAACAGCGTTCTTAAATTGTCAGATCAGCCGTTTGATGAGATACCCCCATAGTGCTTATAAAAACATCGATTTACTTAATTTGAAGTTCGTGAATGTTTTAAAGTGGTGAATAAATGTAATACGCTTTCTCCAAGCCATTCCGCCTGAGTGGACCGTTGTTTGATGGATTACTGTTATACTACTCTGAGGTCTACATGCAGAAAGGTGATACTAAACTTGATTTCAAATTAAGAACCTTATTTCAACGAAGTGACTGGAATAAACACTCTAACCAGGAGTTTGTTATAAACCTCTCAGATAGACAGCTTGATAATGACACGATTACTGCATTAGGATATGGTCTGAGCTTTGCCACATCTAATGGAACAGTCAATTATGTAGATATTGCCAAAGGTTTCTGCAATCTTGAAAAGTATAGTAATGTCCTCAGTTGAAGATATTAATGTGTGCAAAGGGTTTATGTATGGTGTTTTACCTAACAATTCTGGTTCCTAACTGTCCAAGTCGATTTGTTTCATGCGTTCAAAAATCTCAAAAAAAGATAGTTCATTACATATTACCAAGGCTGATAAGTCAAATGCAGTAGTTATTATGAATAAAGATGACTATGTCCGAAAAATGGAGTTACTCCTGGAAGACAGGGATACTTATCTATTGATTAATAGAGATCCTACTGAAAAAGTGATTGCACATTTACAAATCTCTTAAAACTGTGTGTAAAGTGATAAAGAGTTGATATCTAGGCTAACAAGTCGATCCCCCTCTCTTCCTTACATGTATGGTCTTATAAAAACTCATAAGCCAAATAATCCGGCAAGGCCGATTATTAGTTCAATTGGTTCGGCGGCTTATAAACTTTCTAAGTGGGTTAGTCAAGGTTTTGTCCCCCATAGTTTGGTACTATTTCCAACTCACACTTGACAAACAATGTGGACTTAGTTAATAAGCTATCCACACTGAATTTAAATTTTGATTTTAACTAATAGTTTCGATGACCTCTTTATTCACTAAAGTACCCGTTGATGACCTGTTAGAATTTCTACGTGGAACTGCCTAATATGAATTTGAGCTTGCAGACCAATAAAGTATTAGAACTTATCAAATTGGGT
>WNGS01131185.1:7520-33943 GCA_020271785.1 Procambarus virginalis
TGTACCCATATTGTCTGCTTTTATGTAAGTTCGTGAGGTGATGGCTATTTAGCTGCACCACATTAGGTCTCTCGGACTCGATAAAGCCTGACACCATGTGCCTAATGGTGAAATATGCCAGCACATTATATTGAATGATCATGAACAATGTTGAGAGTGGGATGTGTTGCTGAGAGGTTTGTGTGAATGTACTAAATGATCAGACGGCCATTGTGAGTTATGTTCTGCGGTAATCAGTTTAAATGGTGTGGATGAAGGAAGAGGGTGACGAGTAAGAGATGGATTTGTGGCATTTCAGTTGTAATATGCGTAAACTTTCCGTTATGTTAGAAGTTTTGAATGTTGGCAGGTGAAGAGTAGCAGGAGTTGATGAGTCGCTAGGAGCTTGAGAGAAGGTGCTGAAAGTTGTAACGTTTCGGGCAGATCCTTAATCTAACATATAATCTTAAGAAGGTAATTTCTAGCAAAATTAAAAAAAATGTTTACAGATACATTGTAAGAAAGTATAAAAATACATTGTAAGAAAGTATAAAAATGCATTGTAAGAAGGTACAATATTGCATTGTAAGAAAGTACAAAAAAAAAATTGTATAAGAAATTTGACAGAAAAAAGTAGGTACGTGAAAGTAAATTTAAGGGTAATCCACAGATACATTTTAGCATAATTTGAGGATTATTGCAAGATATAATGTAGTAAACTATCTGAATAATATGATGCAATTATTACAATGGTAAGTTGTATGACATGGGTACATATATTGGGGAATTGGGTAGCACTAGATACAGTGCGAGTTTCAAGCACTAGGTAGAAAACTATGAAGATGAAATTAGATACTTCTTGATTTTATTTTGAATAAGGCTAAAGTTTGACAGCTCTTAAACTCGTTAGGGAGTGATTTCCATAGACCAGGCCCCTTTATTTGCATAGAGTGTTTACACAGATTAAGTTTCACTCTGGGAATATCAAAGAGATATTTATGTCTGGTGTGGTGATTATGTGTTCTATTACATCTGTCAATGAAGAGTTTCAGATCAGGGTTTGCAATTAAGAAAAGGGTTTTGCATATGTAATTGGCACAAGAGAATGTGTGGAATAAATTTATGTTTAGCATGTTTAGGGATTTAAACAGGAGGGACTGTGTGTTGTCTGAAAGCAGTTTGTTATTATTCTAATTGCAGATTTTTGCTGGATGATGATGGACTTGAGGTACTTTGCAGAGGTAGACCCACATGCACAGATACCATAAGTAAGATAGGGATAAGTGCATAATATAGTGAGAGGAGAGCAGAGTAAGGTACATCATATCTGATTTTACAGAGTATACCAACTGTTTTAGAGACTCTTAGTTATTTGTTGTATGTGGGTGCTGAAGTTGAGTCTCTTGTCTAAGTATAGGCCAAGGAACTTTCCATCATTTTATTGCTGATGTTAACATCCGATCCGATCCGATAATACAGGAGAAGAATGCCCATTGGGGCGAGCCTTGAAGTGGGGACAGCTGAAGAGAAGTCGGTGAGAGGAAATGCTGAAGTTGAAGAGAAAAGTGCCAGGGCTAGACCCAGCTGCTTGTCCGAGTGTCGATGCTGTATCAATCCCATATCTGGCTAGGCTGGGAGACGGGTCTGGAAGGCGGCAGTGGCAGTTTTCTTTCATCTTGGTGTGTGGAGTGTGTCTTCAGTCAGGTACCACCATCTCAAAACAAGCAAAATTAGGTCCCCATCCCCCTAAAGAGGGGGAAGAGAGCGGCTGCCCTCAGTTGGTTGGTTTCTTTCTTAGCTATTTCTTCATGCTTCTTGTAATCATCTGATGTTTGTACTCGGAGTAGTCACTGTTGAAGAGGTCAGGTGACAGTGTAGACTCATCGCATTCCTCGAAGATTACGTTGTTATGTAAACTGAATGTGTTTTCTGGGTAGGCCTGCTTCATGATGTCTGCCGTCATGTTGTACATCTGGCTGGAGAACCGTCTGAACTCGGGCGATCCGACTGCATTCATTTCACGCTGTTGACGCACTGCTGCTATTTCCGGAGTTTCCATTTCTGGAATTTCTACACAATCTGTCTCCTGGGCTGAGGGTGGTGAGTGTGCTGCAGTGGTCTCTGGTGCTGGGGGTGATGTTTGTGCTTCAATTTCAACATAGGCGTTCGAGTCGTCATCAGAAGACGTGGTGTCACTTGCAGTAGATGTAGTTGCTGGTGTATCTGGAGTTGCTGGTGTATCTGGAGTTGTAGGGTCCAGGTTGACAGGCGTCTCTGGAACGGGGTCGGGCTCTGGTGGAGAGGAGCCAGCAGTAAACATGGCCTCTGGAATTACGAACGTGGGAAGATTGTTTGCCTTGTATAGTTCATTTAGTATTCTGTACCGTTGTCTGAGATCACCTCCTGAGAGTTCAGTAGCGAAGTGTATCAAAGCTGCTACAGTGCTGTCAGAGGTGGCTGGAGGCGGTGTGAGTGAGGATTGGTGCAGAGGCGTCGTCTAATGCTGTGATTGGCTGACGCGGGAGTTGCTGGTCCAGTAGTTGGGTTGCACGCCGCTCGCGGCGCCACTTGTCGGGAGAGTTGGGAAGGCTTGTTCTTGAATATTAAATTCCTTCGTTTTTGGAGTAGAGTTTCTTGGTCTGGCTTCTGTCATTTGCTTGATTTCCTCTTGTCGCTTGGGGCAGTCTTGAGAGACGGCTGTGTGGTCACCGTCGCAGAGTAGACAACGTTTGGTGGCAGCTGTGCAGGTCTTGTGATGATGTTCCCCAGCACAGATGCTGCATTTCTGCTTCGGATTTGGGCACTTTTGTGAATAGTGGGTGTATTGATAACACCGAAAGCACTGACGCAGGTGGAAATATCGCTGCCTGGAGATCTGGTGGGGTGTGCAGGCCACTCCACAGCATCTGAGGCCGTTGTCGGCCGCGAGAGTAGCCTCTGCCGGAGTCTTGAGGGTGACCTTGAGGGTTGGCTTTCTGTTTACATCCTGCTGAATGAGGTGGGCCGATATGGCCGTGAGGGATCTGTTTTGGGTGTTTATGCTCTTCACAATCTCAGAAGCTGGTCGTTCAGCGATGATGTCACTCACTCTGTGAATGAATATAGTCCTTACTGCCAGGAACTGGTAGGGAGGCAGGAGTGTTAGGCCCTGTGCTTCGAGTGCAGTGGTCGTTGTCGTGGTGAATAGGCTTTCTAGTGCTGCTGCACTACTGAAAAGAATTTGGGGCCCATTCACGTCCATAACGACGTCGATGGGTGCTACCCCAGAGGTTGATGATAGTAGATTCATTATCTCGATCTTGCTGTATGTGGTGTCGGTTCCTCGGAACCGCACCTTCACTCTGAACAGCATGTTCAGGAGGCTCTAACCGTTGCTGCCCTATATTTATCCACCCGGCAGTGCTGGGTGCAGGAGAGCCTGAACTAGAGGGTTGCACTTTCTTTAAGAGGTCTCCTGTCTCTTACCGGTATAATGCACCGGATCAGGGTGGGGTCTGACCTCCTAAAGCAAAGTACTCATCGCACCGATGTTAACATTGTCTATCTGAAGCTGAATTGCATTTGTTGAATTGCTTTCAAAAAAATGTAGTAGGTCTTTTCTATGTTTAGTGTGAGTTTGTTGGTTGTCATTCATACGTGGACTTTTTTTAATTCATTATTTACAACATTATTTAATATGTGTGGGTTGGGGTCTGAGTAGATGAGGGTAGTATCATCAGCAAACATTGTTGTGGGGTTGCGTCGTTTGTGGGGTTGCATTGTTGTCATTGTTGTACTCACCTAATTGTGCTTGCGGGGGTTGAGCTCTGGCTCTTTGGTCCCGCCTCTCAACTATCAATCAACTGATATACAGATTCCTGAGCCTACTGGGCTCTATCATATCTACATTTGAAACTGTGTATGGAGTCAGCCTCCACCACATCCCTGCCTAATGCATTGCATCTGTTAACTACTCTGACACTGAAAAAGTTCTTTCTAACGTCCCTGTGGCTCCTTTGAGTACTCAGTTTAAACCTGTGTCCTCTTGTTCGCATATCACCCGTGTTAAACAGTTTATCGATCTTTATCTACCCTGTCAATTGCCCTGAGAATTTTGCAGGTAGTAATCATGTCTCTCCTTATTCCTCTATCTTCTAGTGTCGTGAGGTGCATTTCTCGCAGGCTTTCTTCGTAACTCATGCCTCTTAGTTCAGGGATTAGCCTACTGGCATATCTCTGAACTTCTTCAAGCTTCGCCTTGTGCTTGACAAGGTACGGGCTCCATGCTGGAGCCGCATACTTCAGGATTGGTCTTACATATGTGGTATACAAAGTTCTGAACGATTCCTTACACAGGTTCCTGAAGGCAGTTCTGATGTTAGCAAGCCTCGCATACACCGCAAATGTTATTCTTTGATGTGGGCTTCAGGAGACAGGGTTGGTGTGATATCAACTTCTAGATCCTTCTCTCTGTCCTTTTCAAGAAGGACTTCATCTCCCATTCGGTATCCTGTGTCTGGCTTCCTGTTTCCTCTGCTGAGGTTGTTTCCACTGTTGTGGGGCTGCATCTTGGACGGGGTCAGTAATTTGGCCTTGGGGTGGGGGGGGGACCTTGATAGAAGCCAAAACGTGTATGAATACACTCTGGCTTTCTGTCCTTCGACACAATGAATTAATTACTAGAATTATAAATAAAAGGTGAGTTTGAGATGGTTTGGATCGTTACGGTTGTCAAAAGGTCCGTTTTCTGTGTCTGCCGGCGAGGCGCTGGCTGGAACTGTATGGGAAATTGTAGAAGATGTAGAGGCTGAAGGAATGTGAGAATGCTGTGGAATTTGTACTGTGGGAGAGAATGGGACTGGTCTTAGGAGATAAGAATGAGTGACAGATATGCCAGGAAGGCAATTGTGCGTGAGAAATATGGGAAGATAATCAGCAAAGCCTCGGATCATCCTTAGCCTTCAGGTACGCAGCATGGACGCAGTCCGCGACTCTTCATGGGATAAGCGCTGAAGACGAGAGTAGGATGGAGGTTGAGAGAAGAGAGGGGGAGAGGGGTTACTAATGAGCAGTGTTAGGTTGGTGAGGGTGCTGGAGAGGGTGCTGGTGAGGGGTGGGGAGCAGGTGATTGGCATAAGTACCTGTGTCCATAAGTACATAAATTTAGGGTCCCTGTAGTACAGCATCCATTCACACTGCTTCCCGTTGAGGATGTTGACACATTGCGACCCAAACTTCTAAAGGTTAGAGCTACCCCCATTACGGTCATGCTTCGGGAGAAGCAGTATTCTAAAGGTCCTGTAGGACGTGGCCGGCATCACACCCACTGACATTAGTCAGGAAGGTGATGATATCGTGCTCTTCATTTCATGTATGGAAAGAACTAGAAAAGCTCTTGGTCTTACGATGTCATACTTCGCAAGGAGCACCACCTACATCCTCACTTCCCACGTCAGTTCCTGGCCGGAAGAACTGTTTTTACCAGCAGGACCAGCAAGTGGATCGCTGACCGATCGCAACATAAAGTCATGAACAATATCTAGGAAGAAAATCCAAACCTGGGTGTATTCAACCCAGAGTTCTGCAGCACCGACAAATCATCAATGAAGGATTACTCTTACTACCAGAGCTGCGGCCACCCAGGCTACCACACAAGGTTTCTACTGCTTCGGTTTACAAATACAATCCCACCAGGTAAAAAACGAATGGAGTTGGGTGGTGACCGCCGGCCGGGTCAGACGTTCCTGAGGTCTCTCCACTCCTGGCTAGTGTTTACGTTGGGTGATTGCTGGTTTGCCCTGCTGGTGGTGGTTTGCCACTGACAGGGTGACGTTTGGCTTAGCCATGGGGACTTCTCACCCCCCAGTGAAGAGGACGTTGTCGGCTGGTCTGGCATTTACGGTGCCGGTGGACCATCCATTGGTTGGTGTCGCCCTGGTGGACGTGCTGAATGTGCAGCTGTCGGACCTGGTGGGCATCCAGCTGCTTCAGGGCAACCGTGATGTGGTCATGTTCTGCCTCCAGGCTGCCTTTCAGGCGTTTCTCGAGCGGTGTGAGGGGCGTGTTTACCCCTCTCCCTGATACTGTTGGCTCCGTTAAGGTGGTGAATCTTAGTGTTACCTTGACGTCTGTGACGGTGCATGGTGCCCCCTTCGAATTTCAGGACGACTTTTTAACCTCCTGTTTTGAACGATTTGGGACAGTGTTAAGTGTTCGTTGGAACAAGGTCGTTGCCGGGCACTGTGTTGGTATGCTTGACGGCTCCCGCACCCTGACGATGTCACTGAAGTGTAGTGTGCCGTCGTCGATGTCCGTGTTGGGTTATACGCTCCGCTGCCTGTACCGGGGTCAACCGCGCACCTGTTATCGGTGTGGTCACGAGGGTCATCTGGCTGCGGCGTGCGACGTGGGAGCAACTGGTCGGGTGCATGTTCTTCGTGCGGAGGATTTTCCGCCCCTGTTGCGTTCGGACGATTCTGAGGATGGTGTGGGTGCTGTGCCTGAGGCGCCTGATTGCCTGTCTGCTGCTCCGCCTGTTGAGGCGAGTTCTCCGGCCCGTGTGCCTCGTCCTGTGACTGCTGTGGCCCCTGGGGTTGTTGAGCCGGTGTGTGTGGGTGTCGGGCCGTCGCCTGAGCTGCTTGTAGTGAAGGGTGTCCCGGTGGAGGTCCATGTCCCGCCCTCGCCTGTGGATGTGATACCGGCTCCCGGGGACGCGGGTTCTGCTGTTTTGAAGGAGGTGCTTCAGCAAGGTGAGGTGCCTGCCGTGCCTGTGTGTGTTGGCGACTGTAGTTCTGCTCTTTCCATCCCTTTGCAGAAGCGTGCTCGTCGGTGTTCTGAGGCTGTTTCCGTGGATGAAGTAGACAGTGTGGGTGATGTGGCCTCAGTGGACTCTTCGGACGGTGCGGGTGTGACCTGTGTGGATGTGAAGATGGTGGCTGTGTCTGCGGCAGGGCCTGCTGGGCGTGGTGTGGTGCGGCCTGTCTCGAAGCGTTCGCGGCGGGCTCGGAGTGTCTCCCCCCTTCGTGGTGTGCCTTGGGAGGAGGTAGGGGAGTATGGTGATCTGGCGCCCCCCGCCGTGGATGATGGTGCTGTGCGAGGCTCCGAAGTTGCTACCTGTGTCCCCCCTCCTGCGTCACCTGCTGTTGGATCTCCGCAGTGGGGGGTTGTCCCTGATGTTCGAGACCTCGTCGTGAAGTTGCGGAAAGATGTGCGCCAGGGGGCTCGGCTCCTGTGCCCGGTGGTGGGGTCGATGCCGCGCCTGCATCCCCTGCTGTATCCCCTCCTTCCTTGCCCCGGTCTGGGGGTTCCCTAGTCCCGTCTGCTGGGGTCGTGCCCTGTGAGGGTCCGGAGTTGGGCCCTTATCGGGATGCCCGGGTGCTTCCGATCCCGTGGTGCTCGTCCACTGTCTGGGTGTCGCGGGTGAAGGAGTTTGTGTATCGGGTGCCGGATAGGATGTCTCAGCCGAGGGCGCCGCCTGGTGGCCGGCTGCCAGCTGACCAGCGGGTGATTTGGGAAGCGTACTGCTTGCGCTTTCCGATATACAAGTTTCCGGAGAAGTATTAGTTCCCGTCTTGTGCACACTGCTACGCCGTGCATGGATCAGCTGCCGCCGTGACCACGACGCCCCGCCCCCCGGTGCGGGGTGTCTCCCTCTAACGTCCGCCTCTGTTTTCGTCGCCACTCCTCGCTCTACGGCCCATCACATCTACCGCTTTTGACTTTCTTCTCCTCCTGACCGTCAATGCGTCTCCTTACATCTGTCCTGGTGCAGTCATCGGGAGGGTTAACCCTTCATGCAAACTGCACCTATTCTCAAGAAGAAGGAAAAACGAATAATACCATGAGATCCAGCAGTGCTTCAAGTGCTACGAGCTCTCGTACCCCCCCACCAACAAGTGTCAGCATTTCGTCGTGCAGCCTGTGCGCACTGTACCATCACTACTCCATATGCAGGGCAACAACCCATCGGTGCTTGCTCTGTGATGGCAATCACCCCACAATTTCCTACCACTGCCCCAGCAGACAGGAAAACATCAAGGCCCAGGTTGAAGCCAAGAGAAACAACCTTTCTATCTCCGCGACCAGAGATAGAAAGGCGCTTAGCCCACTACCTCAGTTCCCACCAACCCACCAGAAGACTTTCCATTCTTACCAAAGAGTGGCTCCTCCACCAGGCGACCCAGCCCTCACAATGGGGACCCAAGGACCCACAGTCTCCATCACAACCCCCTGCATTATGTGCAGGCATTATCCCTGGATTTATTAGACTAGCGGAGAGGCTTGCCGGACCAGACAACCACCGTTTTGTTAGTAAACTAAACACATTATACCTAGCCAATGGCCTGGACCCCATCAGACCCTCTGGCACAAGTCTCACTGCCTCCGCTACCACTCCGGAGACTACCACCAGGACGACCACCACAAGGTCGATTTCAACACAGACTCCAGAACCACCCAAAACCATGGCGGCACAAACAGAGGTATTTCCCCCTCCAGCTCCCTACACTCGTACCATCACCATCTCAGCAGCCGCGCTAGCGCCATCATCATTTCAGCAGATGATAATAGCACTACCAACGCTCCTAAATTACCTTCTACCATGAATTACCGACACCTGAGCCTACCTCAGGCTGCGAGGCAAAAGACGAAAACACCAACTATTGAGGTTACAGACTCCTCAGACGAGGAATTCTTAGTAGGAGCTCCACCGCCGCACCTCAAATACGACACCTACTCGGTACAAGACCTTCTCATGGAGACCACCTCACCAAACTCCAACGACATCACTGCTCAGCCAAAGTCTCAGGCAAAGAAAAACGGAAGACCTAGCGGTCACACTAACCTCACCAGCTCCATAACTGGTACAGCCAGCCCTCCAGGGCTGAAAACCACCATGACGGCCCCCATCCATCCCAAGATCTCTAGTATCAGCTATTGATACAGATAATGGCTCCAAAGAGCCTCCACTTACGGGCTCACCATAGCCCGAGCTATTTGGAATCTAAAACAATAAGACAGTCCCGATTGTACAGTCGGGTTCCTTCTCGACGCACAATCGAGAATTCTGGGTTCGAGACAGAAATGGTTGGGCACATTTCCTTTCACCTAATGCCTCATTTCACCTAGCAGTGTGTCAGTCAGCTTATTGTGACGTTGCATCCTGGGCGGGGTCAGTAATTCGGCCTTCAAGGTGGGGGGGGGGGGGGACAGCAACACAGAACACCACACTGGTGACGAGGATGAAAAGTGAACGCAGGTATTCGTCCAGCTCAAAACCCAAGAGAGAAGCATGTGAAGGTCTTGGTTGTTGGGATGATATAAAGCCATTGCTTGGTTACTGACATTAATACTTATAAAGATACGTGACTAGCAGCGTCCAAGCTTGGCGGGCGACCTGCACGCTCCCTGTTGTTTACCGTCATTCTGCTGGCGTATGAAACACAGCGCATACAAATGGATGATGCCATTTGCTATGAACATGACATCCCTCCTTTTCTTTAAAAAGAATGAATACAGGATGTCTACCATGCTTGTAGCACAAAGCATAGTTATTGACACAAAATAAGTTATTAACATATCAAAAGATGTTTCATACATTTTACATGATAAAGCACACAAAGAATTTAAACAACTTAATCTTTACCACTCAGGATTTCAATGTTAAAAATACAAATACAATATTAAACAAAAATGAAAGAAACTCTACTACAAAGTTACAAAATATTGAATGCGAGATCTGCATTATTCAAACCATATTAAATTTAGCATAATAAGTAAATACTTAGTATTACATAGGAACACAGTTAATCATCAAATCGCTTAGGGCATTTACAATGACGTATAGGATGAGAGTTCTTAAACACAAGAATATCCAATGATGAATTGTTTGTTGAGTTATAACTTATTTTTTCTTTATTGTTTGTACAACTTTGCACTTCATCATTTTCTACACTAGTTTGAATCACTTTGAAATAAGCCAGGTGATCGAGATTGTGACATCTTTGACACAATAAAAGATATTGGTGGTGACAAAGATTATAACATTGCCAAAGCCAAATTATCTGAACATTTCAAACCTAGACAAAACACTGCTATGGAAATTATGCGTTTCAGGAGAGCCAAACAAATCTCTAATGAAACTGTAGATCAATACCACACACGTCTACAGGGTTTAGCAGCACATTGTGAGTTTGCTGATGTTGACAAAGAAATCAAACAACAAATAATTTAAACCTGCACATCTACATGTTTCCGTCGAAGATCTCTAGAACTTGTTGATGATGATAGTTCTCTTACCAAGATACTGGACATTGCTCGTCGAATGGAAGATACTGCACGTGATGATCCTGTCATGGAGTACAGTGCCAACAACGGTTCTGCCAGTGTTACTAACAGTGATGAGGTACGTAAGGTTCAGGGAAGACACCATGATCATATGAGGTATCATGGCAAACCCAACAGCAATTTGAGCCGAGAACCACATCACAACTGGGGTCAAGGAACAAGACTCAAGCAGTCACAACGACCCACATCAGAGGGTGTCAACAAATTTTTTTATAATTGTGGAGGAGTCTACCCACATCAAGATAATGTGTAAGGTAAGAAGTGCTACCGGTGTGGAAAGCTAGATCATTTTGGTGGTATGTGTCGTTCCGCACTAAAGAAACCACTGTCAGTGAATAAAAGTACTGTACAAGGATCAGGTCGTAGGGGGCGAGATGACAAACACAATATTGCACCTCATATCCAGAATGTTAATAATGTACAAAACAACATGTCAACATGTCATTACTACTATTTTCAAATGACAGTGAATGTGATTATACTTATGGAGTACAATCAACCACAGAATGTAATGATCTTCCAAACAACCCAGACACTATAGTATTCATTGCTGGTATTTGTCTCAAAGTTCTCACTGACACAGGATCAAACATTGACACCATTGCTGAGTGCCACTATGGGAAATTAAAAAAGGCAGTTCCGAAAGCTTGAGAACTACAATGGTAAAGCCACTGCCTATACTTCAGAGGTAGCCTTGCCAGTGGTTGGAACTTTCACTACATAGATTAAGTCAAAGAGTGCGATGCTCACTACTATATTCCATGTTGTTAGGAATGCAAGGGAGTTGCCTACTCAGTTATAAGACTTCAACCAAATTGGGGCTACTTCAGCTTTCTAATGCTGTAACAGTGAAATCTGTAAACAATGTTGATGCAATTGTTGCTGAATTCTCTGATCGATTTAAATCTATATGTTGTTATACAGCTAGCAAAGTACATCAGATGTAATTCCAGTTGCCAACCACATCCCCGACAGCCATTCCATACTCGCAAGAAAGTTGATGCCAAACTGCATAGGTTGATGGAACACTATGGGTAAGCCCAATTGTCACTCTGTCAAAGCCGAAGAATCCTGATGAGATACACATCTGTGTCGACATGCGTGTTCCCAACAAGGCAATAATGTATAGACGCCATCCTACACCCACTGTATATGATATGATATTCCGCCTGAAAGGTGCAAGTGTATTCAGCAAGTTAGATTTAAACAAGGGTTATCATCAGCTTGAACTTTATGATGATAGTCGCTTCATCACAACGTTTACAACACATCGAGGTCTGTATAAGTACAAGTGCCTGAGTATTGGCATTAACAGTGCTGCTGAGGTAATCCAGCATATCATCAGCCAGGTATTGCGAGATATACCTAATGCTGACAATATGTCGGATGACATCATTGTTTATGGCCGTATCCAAGCTGAACATGACAAGGCTCTTCGTGCAACATTGCAGTGCTTACGAGAAAAGAATCTGACGCTTAGCCGAGCAAAGTGTGAGTTCAATCAATATACAATTGAATTATTTGGACATGTACTTAGTGACAAAGGTCTGTCTCCAGAGCCTAAGAAAGTTGCAGATATCAAGAATGCTGCACCTACTTCAACGTCCACTGAAATAGATAGTTTTCTGGGAATGGCAAACTACTGTTCTCGCTTCATTCCAGATTTTACTACCATTTTAAAGCCTCTACGTGAGCTCCTGAAGAAGAATGCATCATGGTACTGGAGTGATGTAGAGCAAAATGCATTTGTTGCTGTGAAAGATGCACTTATAGAGAATGCGACTGGTGCATATTTTGATCCATCATTGGACACTGAGCTAACGGTAGATGCTAGTCCTGTTGGTTTAGGTGCTATTTTAGTCCAACTACAAACCCGATCAGCCAGATTCCGGAATAGTAATTGCCTACGCCAGCCGTTCTCTCACAGATGTTGAACAACTATACAGTCGGACAGAGAAGGAAGCTCTTGCTCTTGTTTTGGGCTGTGTATTCACTTAGTTGTATTTTACGGGGGTTGAGCTTTGCTCTTTCGGCCCGCCTCTCAACTGTCAATCAACTGTTTACTAACTACACTAACTACTATTTTTTTTTCACACCACACACACACACACACACACCCAGGAAGCAGCCCGTGACAGCTGACTAACTCCCAGGTACCTATTTACTGCTAGGTAACAGGGGCATTCAGGGTGAAAGAAACTTTGCCCATTTGTTTCTGCCGGGTGCGGGAATCGAACCCGCGCCACAGAATTACAAGTCCTGCATGCTATCCACCAGGCTACCCGGCCCCAATGAACACTTCAATGTGTATCTGCTTGCTGCACCCATCACCACGATAGTCACTGATCACAAACCTTTGGAGATCATCTTCAGTAATCTGAAGTTCAAACCTCCAGCTTGCATTGAGAGATGGGCTCTTCGTCTGCAACCATACAACTTTACTGTGAAGTAGAAGCCGGGTGTAGGTAATCCCGCTGATTACATCAATCGAAATCCTGCCGACAGTTTCACCATCACCAAACATCAACAAGTTGCCGAGGAATATGAACACTGTAACCTGCGATGCAGTCCCTAAGGCCCTTCACTCTTGATGAAATCCGAACTTCAACTCTAGAGGACCCAACTCTGCAAGCAACAGTGGATGCATTGACCTAGAAAAAGTTTTCACACAACCCACCCTCAGGGTTGACCAAGATGCATTCAAAACACTTTGACGTATCCAGACATAATTGAGTGTTACGCAACAACGCGACACTGTGCTATTAGGTACAATCACTATGTACTCATATCATCATTCAAGCAGTTCTCCAGCACCGTGCTCTGAAGCTTGGACATCAAGGTCTTGTTAGGACCAAATAGCTGCTACGAGAAAAGGTGTGGTTTCCTGGCCGTGATAGATGTTCCAGCGTTTTCCAGTTTGTGCTTTAGGCGTTGAGCAGGGGTCCGGAGCCGGCTTGACTGTGAGGTACAGGGGTCCGGCGGGCCCTGGAGGCACCTGAGTTCCATTTGGATGTGGAGGGCGCCTGGCTCTCACTCTGCCGGGGTTGTTACCCTGTGTTTGGTATGGGTTGCCGGTGTTTGCCCTCGGGGGGTATTCGCCTGTAACCCGTCTTCAGAACAAGTCCATTCCATCCAGCGGTAAAGCGACGGTGTCTATGTTTAGTGAGAGTTTGTTGGTTGACATCCGTGAGTTGACTGTTTTAATTCGTTATTTACAACATTATTTAGTGTGTGTGGGTTGGGGTCAGAGTAGATGAAGGTAATATCGTTAGCAAATAGTATAAGTTTGAGAATGTTAGAGATATTAGGCAGATCATTGATGTATATAAGAAGTAGGAAAGATCCTAGGATGCTACCCTGTGGCACTCCTATGGTTTATGGTAGAGTGGGTAAGGTTATATCATTGATGGCTACATATTGGTGTCTATCACTAAGATAGGATCGACTATAGTTCAGGGCAAGGCCTTGGATTCCATAATGGTGAAGTTTAAGTATGAGGAAGTTATGGTTAACAGTATCAAAGGCCAATGAAGAACCCAATTGGAAGCTTTTTTTTCAATGGCTGTGTAGATTATATCAAGCAGACTAATAATAACATCGATGGTACTCTTCTGGGAGCAGAAGTCAAACTGACAGGGACATTGTATGTTGAATTTTACGAGGTAAGAGTAGAGCTGTTTGTAAATAAATTTTTCAAATAATTTTGATAAGATAGGTAGATTTGATATTGGTCTGTAATCGTCTATGTCTTGTTTGATTGTTGCCGCCGAAGGCGGCTAGTTTATTGTGCACCCCATACTCATCCTGTGAGCGGTAGCGCAAAAACATTACAGAGGGCACAAAAGGTCTTTATCAGACCTCATCTTAGATTAATACTGCCGTATCGCATCCTTTATGAACTGGCGTACTCTGGTTTTTTTTAAGGATATCAGGAATGGTATGACACTCTAGAGATTTGTTGAACAGCAGAGCTATGGGTTGCGCAAGGGTAGGGGCGGTACTCTTGTATACCATAGATGGTATTTCACTAATGGTCCCAGCTTTGGTTTTTAGTGAGTTAATGATGGACACAGCATCTGTCGGGCTGACTGGTAAAAGGAGACGAGAGTTTGGATAGCTGCCTGTAAGATATGTAGTAACATGTATCTGATTCTGTGGGATTTTTCTGGCAAGATTAGCACCAACTGATGAAAAGAGGCTATTAAATTCAGTTGCCATTTTTAAATCTGTTGCAGGTGTATAACCATCCTTGGAGAGTTTTATCTGCTTGTTATGTGATTGCTGTTTAGATCTTAGGATGTTAGAGATGGCTTTCCATATGTTGTCAATGTTTCATTTGCTTCTTTGAATCTACTCTCATAATAGGAGTGTTTCGATCTTCTTATTATACTGGTAATCATTGATGATCTTATTGATATTGATCTTGATTGATATTGATCTTATTGAGTAAGCATTGATCTCTTATCTACTTCTTTTGTAACTAGGCCAATCCTAAGTTTTTTCATATTCATGTTTCTTGTTGATTGCTTTGAACATGCTACTTGTGAGCCAGGGGTTGTTTAATCTTTTGCCAGTTACTTGCTTGGCGAGGAGAGGGCAATGAGTGTTCTAAAGGCTTAAAGTTTTGGAAAGGAAGATGATGGCTAATGAATTTATATCTTGTGAATTATTGAGTTCAGATTCCCAGTTTATATTGTGAAGTGCATTTGTGAGATTGCCAATTGCTGCTTCACTGTGTAGCCTGAAGATAAGTTTCTAGGTATCTGGAAGTGTTATGTCCATGTTGGCTACGAGGAAGATAGGATAGTGGTCAGTTGTTCTGTCAGTGATTATACCAGATCAAAGGGTGTTGTTATATTAGTCCATAAGTGATTCAAGGATGTAGCGGATGTTTGAATGAATCGGGTGGACTTGGTGATTGTAAGGATTAACATACAGGAATTCATGCTGTTTAGGAAATAGTCGACTTAAGGGTTATTTTGTTGAAATAGGTCAAATTTGAAGTCACGTCCTTGAATGATGAGATTTTTATTGAGCTTGTAGTTTATAAGATTCATTGGGTTATCTGAGAATGCAGTTATATTATTGTTGGGAAATCTATAGACTGCTCCAATAGTCAAAGAGTATTTAAGGAATTTAATCGAGAATTGAGCAAAGGTATATTCACAGTAGTCGTCTCTATCACTAGTAACACTATTGCAAATAAAGGTATTTTGGTTATAGATAGCTGTGCCACCTCCTTTTTTATTTGGCCTACAGCTGTGAATAGCTTTATAACCAGCTAAAATGTAAAGATTGGTATGATCTTTACTCAGCCATTTTTCTGGTAAAATAATGATCGATAGTTTAGTACCCAGTGCTATGAGTAGTGAATTTATATCGTAGAATGTTTACCAAGTGATCTGATATTTTGGTTGAAAACTGATAGGCAAGTATTATTTTGGAGTTTTTTTTTTTGCAAGGTTTGCTGTGTAATACCTGCAGGAGTGTTGATCAATGTGCTGGTTATTGCAGATTTCTGACAGCAGATTTAGTTCAGGGTTAATATCAGCTTGCATATTTTGGAGACACTATAGCCAAGATACAATAAAGCAAGCGATTACAGAACAGTAAAATACTAAATCTGCTGAAAGTCTACATGTTACAATTTGCATAAATTACAGTAAAATTTAGATTGATAATAAGCAATACTAAAAATTTACATTATGTAAATGGAATACAGTAATAGCAAATAACAATACAGTAAGTGACAAAAGAAGAAATGAACAATATAAAATAGTGGGATAAACAAATGTAAAATTAAAATACTTTTGAATGGAAAGGCAGAACAATAGTACACATGGGTTTCTAGATGGAACTATAAGTTACATTCTGGGGTTGAGAGGGTTCTGTGGTAGAGGGGACCCCAGGCATAGGGGTTCACTTGGCATCTGGTTATTCAGCCATGAACTTCCAGTCAGTGAGGAAAGATCTGAGGTGTGCGTCAGTGGCTATTTCATAGGTTTTCCCAGTGCCAGACTTCTTAGCTAGTATTTTACCACCTCTTACAAGATGTGAAAGTTTTCGTCATGATTATTCTAGTATTACATCCGTCAACTTTAAACTGAAAGTCTAAATGGGCCTCCTGAGGAAGGACTTGCTTAGCTAACACGCTAAGTGTAGTAAGCAGCTCATTCCGTACTCTAGAGACCATAGAACAAATTACTAAGCAAGAGCAAACGCCGAGACTTCAAAAGTTTGAGATCCATTTCACTAGGCCGTCGACCTTCGCTAATCGCCGAAGCGAATCTAACGAGTAGGTCACTGATTCTCACAACATATTATTTTGTTGTATGAATTGAGCTCTAAGCTCATGAGGCAGTCTCAACTGAATAGCAATAATAATTTCAGGCAACATGGCAGAACAAATGTAATACAATGATATATGGGGTGTAGCGAAAAGACAGTGTTCAACATAATAACACAGTTTATTCAACAAAGTACTAACTACGACAACAACGAAAAAAATATCACTGACGTTACTCGAAATCCTTCCTGTGACACCTTTGCAACAGTTAGACACCAGCCACGAGTATGGCTACAGGTTCCTTCCTGCAATCGCGTTGTGCTGCATAAATGAACTAACTTGAACATACTAAGTGTTCACAGAGGAATCAGTCAAGCAAAACATACTAATCTATAATCAATAATGCAACAAAAACAAGGTAGGTTTAGGAGGCACGTCTCCAGTAACCTCCTTTCAGTTACTTTACGCTTTTTGCAGCCCTCTCTTCAAAAGCAGTTGCAATGCAATCAAACTAGTATCCTATCAATGACATTACAATGACTAATGGGGTTACTGGCAACTCCAGCAACCCTCCTTAATTAAATTCTGTTAACACTCCGTCCCTCGGACGATTAACAATCAATGACTAATTGATTACGTTAATATTAAAGTAACACTTATGTTAACTTAATCTTGTCTCTCACAGACAAATCAAACTATACAACTGTCGCTAGTAACTCGTAATTACACAAACACGTTACTCGTCGAGCGTTCAATGAGTAATACCCATTAATCCCTGTACTACGGACAGCTGATTAATCCCAGAACGAGTTACGTTATCGGTTACTATCGCCCCTTTGATAATTTACTACAATTTCTATGTCCAAAGTGCTAAGAGAGCGGCAATCCCCGTTGACTACCCTCGAGCAATTAATTACTGTCCCAAAGTTCAAGAATTAAGTATACACAACTACGTTACCTTTCACACTGGCTCAACAAATATAACATCAACATAAATCCCCTCTTGGGTCTTCCATTCCTCAATGCACTCGCTGACCAGGCCTTGGGCTGAGAGGATGTGTGCGCCTCCTCTCCCCTCTTTGGGTTAAGTCCCTCGTACCCAACCTTGTGCTGTGATCGCCGGGGCGGTATCGTCACAATACTATTGTGCTGCTGAATGTTCCGACACTATTGCATAAGTCACTAGTATCAAAGGATCCCTAGAGTGAACTAGTGAGTGGCGCCTGAGGCTTGGAGGCAGGCCAGCCTGCCCCCTCCACTCCCTTAGGGGAAGCCTACCAAACATTAGTGTTTGATGCATTGCTGATGCTAATAACACAGCATCACCTGTACAGTGTACAGGTGACTCACTGTAAGACTCACTGTAAGACTCTCTAGCAAGATCCACAGGGCATCAACAGCTTCAGGCAACAAACAGCGAGGAGAGTTGTGGGATCGTAATCTGACCCCAACGGGCCTCTGACCCTTGCGGTTAGAGCACTGACTAAATGGTCTGCCCTATCCCTTCCCTGGTGGGAGGTTGACAGCCGCCAACACTTTAATGATGCCAGCTTTGTACAGAGCACCTGTACATTCCTAGTTATAAGACTTATCTTCCCCACTTTCTCTTATTCTTCTCATTTCGCCATTTCAACAGGTCAAGTGGAATGGTCCAGTGGCCCATGCGGTTACCTGTAAAATCTGGGGGGGGGGGCACTTGATTTGGGCATCTGTTCACCCTTGTAGCAGGGCTAGGCTGTCTTAGGGGACATTCTGTCCACACATAGGAGAATAAGTCACTGAGGGCTAACCTCCGCGAATCCCAACCAACCAAGAGGAATATCCAAGTGTTAATCCAAGTGGTCTGAGCACTCTGAGACCCACAGAGTGCTCTACCCCTCAGAACAGGTTTATGACTTTTGGCGCTGATGACTGGTAAGACATGCTGCTTGCCCTGCCATTTGTCATGTTATTCATCATCACATGGTTATAAATGGTATTAACCAGGTATCGGACGATATTATTTCAAATTAATGTCGCCTGAAGAAGCAGTAATGGAGGAGGTAGCTGCCGGGCCATCAGGGCTCTCCCCCACCATGACCAGTGACACAGTTACCCCACCACCCAGTGATGGGTTTGTGACCGTGTTAAGTAAAAATCAGAGAAGGAAACAAAAGCTTGGTGAACAACAGGGTGGACGACGTCCGCTAGCACCAAAGATATAGTACACGCGCCTGGCCTTCCCTAAAGGCACGAGTGTAGCTGACAAGCTTGTTTGGAGCAACGAACTGAGCAAGGCGTACAAACCTGGCTTTGTAGACCTGCTACGTCCACATGTCAACTCCCCATATGTGTACGTTTCAAGACAGAATAAGCATGTTGTGGGTGCTCTTCAGCAAGGAACAATAGGTGGCATAAAGTTCTCCCTTCAAGATAATCCATCATGAAACAAGAAGATGGATGAATACCTGGTCTTCAGATACCATCACGAATATCCACTGGAGTGGGTTTATGAATTAGACGGGGTTCACAAAGCAAGAAGATTGATCAAAAATGGTAAACCTACCAATCAAATAAACATAGTCTGGAAGAAGCCTGAACCGCCACCTAAAAAATATTGGTTTGGTGGGTGTATGCGCCCCCTAGCACGTTCAGGGCGTGGGAGCCGAACCCTGTGGAGTGTTACGAGTGCTGTGGCAGTGGCCACATAGCTAAGTAATGCTGGTGCTCCACACCCAAGTGTGCTCTCTGTTCCGGTGATCACCCACTGAAGAACTGTCAGTATAAAAGACCAGAGACCAAAGAAACTGGAACAAGAGCACCAGAACACTGCAACAGAAGCAGGGCAACAACCTGAAACTGTGACTCCAACTAAACCGCCGCTGAAGTGTTTCAGATGTGGTACAGAAGAAGTAACCATCTGGCACTCAGACTGTACCAAACGGTCAGCCTCCCTTGGCACAAGGAGGCAAGTGCCCGATACTCAAGGGCCTACCGATGCCGGCTCTAGTACTGTTGACCCACCCCATAGCAGTGACAGTACCAGCAACGCCCCTGACAACATACAACAGCCTGAGACAACAGTTAAAGGACAGTTGGCAGCCTTGCAAGCACAGGTAGCAGAACTGGCTGAAATTATACAGACGCTACGTCGGGCTCCTTCACAAGAGATACAGCAGCCTCCACACTGCTGTGTCACAGCCGTGGCCCGCGCTGGTAAAGGTACCTGCGGTGGTGGTGACGGCGGCGGCGGCAACGGCGGCGGCAGCGGTGGCAGCAGCAGCGGCAGCAGAGATGAGAGCGACAACGGAGGCGGTGGCAGCGACGTCGTTAGTCAACTCAGGGATGACAGCAGTGTTAGTGACACAGAAACATTAACTGGAAGAGGAAGTCGATCTGCATCAGCATATTTTAAAAAGATTATTGACCTTAACGAACGCGCTCAAGCCAGGTACGAGAATGAAAATGATAATATTCTGAGTGTCAGTAATTATGCCATGAAACTTACAGAGAACATTCACTCACGGACCATCCCGAGTACCTTAGTGATCAGGAAACTGATGACATCACCAGATGTTCCTGACGACACCAAACGCCAGGTTGGTGTGTCTCTTTACGTCCTAGAGTCACTTATTGACACATTGTGGAAGTGGGACGAGGACAACAGTGGGACCACCAATCCCAGGGAGGAACAACACCAAGACGATGGCTGCTACTGACACAAGGACCATTAGGTTTCTCAGTTGGAACATTCGTAGCATCAACAAAAGACTGAATGATCTAATTGCACATGTTACTAGTAACAACATAGATATAATTGCTATACAGGAGCCCTACACGTCCAACATGATAAAGAAAACCCCACCAAAGATCAGAGGGTATGTATCCTATAATAACAGTAACGCCACAGGCCTATTAATTAATTATAATTAACATACATCAGAAGTGATTTACCGCACATTCTTGTGAGCACGTCACACAATGTACACACACAGTACCATCACTTTCATGTACAAACTGCAGCAGGCCACTTCTCATTCCTCAACGTATATGCGGAAGCCAGAAACTCAATGCAGCATTGTTCCCGGTTCTAGACAATCATGGGACAATATACATGGGAGATTTTAATGCTAGACATATTACGCTGGGAGACATTACTAACAACGATAATGGATGCAAATTTATAAAATATGTTTATGACAACAGATTAACCGTGTATACTACGGATACCCAAACTCATTTATCGGGAGGCAGACTTGATTATGTAATGGGTAGAAACCTTGTGCAAGATAGGATGGAATGTTCGTTGGTAAATCACTTGGTTAGTGATCACTATGCAGTTTCTGCTTCCTATGAGGTACAGTGTGATGTACCTAATAGACATCAGAGACGGAAAATAAATATTCCATATGGCTTGCATGACCACTTTATTAATTGTATTTCAAAATGGTATCAAGATTGCACAATAACGAATGTACAAGCCTTCTCCAGAGATCTCGTTGATACGATTACTACCTACTACGACACATGGGTGTGTTGGGGAACAGGTCGTAAGCCTAGCGAAAGTGGGGCAACACCTACCACCACCCAAGTGGGTCCTTGACCCCGTATTTGTTAAAGAACATGAACGAGTAAAGAAACTTGGAGATACATATAAACGAACCAAAGCACAAGGTGACTTGCATGCGTTTCTAGTTGCAAATAGAGAGGTGAGAGACATGAGCAACGTTATACGTAATAAACATTGGGAAGAGTTCCTACAAAGTATAAATGAGCAAACAACACTTGTTGAAGTTTGGGAAAAGATACGAAAAATCTCTAGAAGCAGCCCAACCAAACCACTGCACCACAGCCCACTAGAACAAGCAAACATTCTCCTTGATCAATGGACACTAACATCGAGCTACGACTCACTTCCAATTAACATACAGCACAAACTTGATGACACATGCCCCAACAGACAACGAACCATCAATCTTGCCTGTACAGCTATCGACGTGTCGGACCTTATGATGTAACTGAATGGGAATTAAATCATGCACTAAAGATGAGAAAGCAACTGCTCCTGGAGAGGACGGTATTACTTACAGTCTACTGAGATTAGTCTCACACGTACCAGGTAATCCACTATTAGTGTTGTACAGAATGAGTTTAAGTGAAGGAGTATTACCTGATGCTTGGACAAAGAGTGTCATTGTTCCCATCCCCAAACCACACTCAGATAATTATAACCCCATATCTCGAACATCGTGTATTTGTAAAGTGTTGAACGTATTGTTCTTAACAGACTCATGTATCGTATACAGGGGCACCTGTCACCCAACTGTTTGGATTTATGCCTGGGCTCAGCACTCAACACTGTTTTGCTGAGTACTTCGCACATATGAAGCTTCCCCCTCAACAGTCTTCATCGACCTAGCAGCAGCTTTTGATACAGCAAACAGAGAAATCATACTGGAACAGCTTGCCGAGCTGGGAATACAAGGAAAATTACTGAAATGGATAAAGAGCTATTTGTCTAATCAAACAGCATATGCTTTGTTTAATGGTGTTAAAAGCACAGAGAGCAAACACTTTGAACTGGGAACTCCACAAGGAGGGGTCCACAGTCCCTTGTTGTTCAACGTTCTGATGCATAAACTTATTAAAGATCTTCCAACTAATAATGAAGACACTGTCATTTATTATGCTGATGATATATGTTTACAGGCTGCCTCCGAGCTTAGAATGCAAGTTCTGCTCGACGCTTTTGCTACTAGAGCTGAGGAATGTGGCCTCCTTATCTCTGTGCAGAAAACTCGTGCCCTCATTCCATGTGGTATTCCTCCAGCCAAAAGGTGTGGCCCTAGCCTTGGTCGGGGGCAGACGTGCTGCTTCGGCGCTCCAGCATTTGGCGCGTGGTTACCGGTTCAGCCGTTCGGGGGCGGGTGTCTCTGCCGCCTGTGCTGACGTGGAGTTACGATGGGGGTCCCCCTCCCACCAGTACTGCGGGCTCAGTCTGTGGGCCTGGAATTTTCCAGCCGGGCTGGGTACCCGGAGATTGCGCGGGTGTGTGAGCAGCTGCATGTACCTGTGATGGATCTTTACGGTGTCGAGCTGGTGACGGCACGTCGGGTGATCCTTAAATTCACTGAGGAGTTGGCGTACCGCGAATTTCTCCGTCGATACAAGGGGCGGACACTACCTCTACAGGATGGTGCGGGCACTGTTTCCATATCTGATCGGAGTGGTGCCCTCACCTACGTCAGCGTACATGGGGCTCCGTTGGAGTTTCCGGAGGGTCTGCTCCGGCGGTACTTCGGCCGTTTTGGCGCCGTCGTTAGTGTGCGGGTGAATGTGGTATCTTCGAGCCCACTTAAGGGTGTACGGACGAACATTCGCACCCTGGGCATGAGGCTCCGGGAGGATGTTCCGTCCTCTGTGCGGCTGATGGGGTACACAGTTCGTGTGTTTTACGCCCGCCAGCCTCGGATGTGTTATCGTTGTGGCCTGTCGGGCCATCAGGCTGCTGACTGTTCTGCGCCGGCCTCTGCGCCTGTGAACCTCTTCAGTGAGGAGGATTTTCCACCGCTTCCTGTGGAGGAGGTTTCTGTGGCTATGGACGCCTCTCCGGCTGCGGATATGCCCTCTGTGTCGCCTGATGCGCCCCCTGTGGTGGACGTTCCCCTGAATGTCGCCGACCCTCCTCAGGATGTTGCGATGCCATCGGTGGATACTCCTGCTCCTGTCCCTGCTGCTCCCGTGGGCCTTCCTGATGCTCCCTCCTCGCCGTCTGCTTACCCGTCTTCAGCTGCTGCGCCTGGCCCTGCATGCTCGCCTGCATGCTCGCCTCGGGTCCCGGCTGTGCTGGGTACTGGGGTGGCTGTGGGGCCTCCTGTTGTGTGTGGTCCGGTTCCCCCTGTGGTCGAGGCTACTGCCGTTTTGCAGCGGGCGTCAGTGCGTCCGGCTAGTGGCGCCCGTGTTTCTGGGTCGGCTTCCGGCTCTGACAACCTCAGGCCAGTGCCCAAATGCTCCCGGCATTCGTCGTCTACCTGGGCCGATGTTGGGGAATTTAGTGACTGTGAGTCCTCGGGTGTGGATGGAGTGGTTCCGGATACGTCGCTGGCTCCGCAGTTAGTGGTGGCAGAAGTCCACGTGCCTGCTGACATTGGTGTCCATGTCTCGGGTGTGCCTGCTGTTCCTTCTCTGCCGGGGGCCTCTCCGCGGTGGGGAGTGGTGGCCTCCGCTGCCAGGGATGGTGGGGTTGATGGGTCTGGGCGTGGCCTGGTGGTGACCTTGAGAAAAGATATGCGCAGTTCGGTTTCCCCGTGGTCGTCCGGTGATTTGCCCGTGGGCGCTGGTGCCCCTGTGGTGGTGCCTTCTGCCAGGCTCCCTCCTCGGAGGTTGACCATTGGGCACTTGGGGGACGTGTTACCGAAGTCTGTGATGCCGTTGGGTCACTGGTCGCGGATTGCTGAGTTACCGGTCTGCGATGAGGCGCTGGACTTTCAGCGTGGGGCGACTCCATTGGTGTGGGAGCGTGTACCGGTCACTCGGTTCCGGAGTGATGCTATTTGGGTGCCCTGTTTGCGGGTGTTTGTGGTCGACGTCCCGGAGGAGATGACGTCCCCGGTGGATAGTCAGGGCCCTTGGAAGTGGTTACGATGGGAGGCATTCCATGTTTGATTCCCTCGGGACGAGTTTCCGGGCAAATACGTCGGGTGATTTCATACTTTGTGCTGTGTGCCCTTCTGGCTGTTTGTTTGCCTTCTGGTAGTTTGTGCCCGTGCCTCTCCCTTTGTTTGTGGCGAGGCGGGTGGTTTGGTGTGTGTGTGTTGGTCTTTATGTATTTCTTTAGTGTTGTTACCGTGCCCTATGTGTGTTTATTTTGTGCTTACGTGTTGTATTTGATTTTTATTTTTCTTTGTTGTTAATGGCTTCATTGTGTGGTGTGCATTCTTTTTGTATTTTTTTATAATAATTCATTTTGTTCCTTCTGTTGTGTTTGTTCTCGGTCCTTCAGGCCGGTGTTTTGTTTTTTGTTATGTATGTACCTATGTTTTTTCTTGGTTGTCTGTTATATATCTTGATGTTTTGTTATGTTTTATATTGTTTTGTTTTGACATATTCTTGTGCTTGTTGTTTGCCATTGTTTTCTATTTTGTGTCGTGTTGTCTAATGTGTTTTTCAATGCATTTCTCGAGTTTTGTATTTTGTTGTACTGTGCTGTCGGCCCTTCTGGCCGGTGTTTTTTTTTTGTTTGTTATGTTTTCTATGTTCTTGATTTGTTTTTATTGTATTTAACTTGCATGCTTGCATGTAAAAATAAAAAAAAAAAACATCGAGCTACGACTCACTTACAATTAACATACAGCACAAACTTGATGACACACGCCCCAACAGACAACGAACCATCAATCTTGCCTGTACAGCTATCGACGTGTCGGACCTTTATGATGTAACTGAATGGGAATTAAATCATGCACTAAAGATGGGAAAAGCAACTGCTCCTGGAGAGGACGGTATTACTTACAGTCTACTGAGATTGCAGTCTCCGTGGTGTAGTGGTAAGACACTCGCCTGGCGTTCCGCGAGCGCTATGTCATGGGTTCGTATCCTGGCCGGGGAGGATTTACTGGGCGCAATTCCTTAACTGTAGCCTCTGTTTAACGCAACAGTAAAATGTGTACTTGGATGAAAAACGATTCTTCGCGCCAGGGGATCGTATTCCAGGGACCTGCCCGAAACGCTACGCGTACTAGTGGCTGTACAAGAATGTAACAACTCTTGTATATATCTCAAAAAAAAAAAAAAAAAAAAAAAAAAGATTAGTCTCACACGTACCAGGTAATCCACTATTAGTGTTGTACAGAATGAGTTTAAGTGAAGGAGTATTACCTGATGCTTGGACAAAGAGTGTCATTATTCCCATCCCCAAACCACACTCAGATAATTATAAACCCATATCTCGAACATCGTGTGTTTGTAAAGTGTTTGAACGTATTGTTCTTAACAGACTCATGTATCGTATACAGGGGCACCTGTCACCCCAACTGTTTGGATTTATGCCTGGGCTCAGCACTCAACACTGTTTTGCTGAGTACTTCGCACATATTGAAGCTTCCCCCTCAAACAGTCTTCATCGACCTAGCAGCAGCTTTTGATACAGCAAACAGAGAAATCATACTGGAACAGCTTGCCGAGCTGGGAATACAAGGAAAATTACTGAAATGGATAAAGGGCTATTTGTCTAATCGAACAGCATATGTTTTGTTTAATGGTGTTAAAAGCACAGAGAGCAAACACTTTGAACTGGGAACTCCACAAGGAGGGGTCCGCAGTCCCTTGTTGTTCAACGTTCTGTTGCATAAACTTATTAAAGATCTTCCAACTAATAATGAAGACACTGTCATTTATTATGCTGATGATATATGTTTACAGGCTGCCTCCGAGCTTAGAATGCAAGTTCTGCTCGACGCTTTTGCTACTAGAGCTGAGAATGTGGCCTCTTATCTCGTGCAGAAAACTCGTGCCTCATTCCATGTGGTATTCCACCAGCCAATTTATCATATAGATGGTGAGCACTTGAGAACTGCGAGTCTTACAGTACCTTGGTGTCCCCATTAACGACCTGGGTACCTTTCTTCTCTCAAGAGGGAGACTGTGGGAGAGATTAAAGCTTTTGCGGGTCCTTGTTGGTTTCAATCATGGAATTAACGTGAGACTTGCTAGAATGTTTTATGTATCATTTACGCTCTGTGATTGACTACAATGCCTACATCTCACACTGTATACTGACAAAGAGCTGAAATCTCTTGAAACCTTGCAAAATGAAGCTATGGGTCTCATCCTTGGGGCTCCAAAGTCCACGAGAATT